>RWGY01000158.1:37194-59781 GCA_007726485.1 Eragrostis curvula
TTTTTATACAGATGAAGTCCTAGTTTTTCAATTGTAGGAAGAAACAGTATCTATACATTTCTCTAGAGCTACCATTTTTTTTAGTACCTCTCATATCCAATCTTCATTAGTGCAATTTAAGCTCCACCATTATGGCTCTTACTTGTGACGTGTAGTTCCGCCACTGCTTCATTTTCTCTATAAAAACCTTCCCCCCCCCCCCCCCCCCCCCCCCTTTCATACAGCCATCTCCTGTCAAATCTTCCAATATCACACAAGGAAACCAAGTCAACCAACTAATGGAGCTCCCACGCAAGACTTTCTCGGCTGCACTCCTCTTCCTTCTGCTTGCAACAACAGGTATGCGGTACTTGATTGTTCCAAATTACATATATCACTCCGGCCATCCATACGCAGCGCATGCAATATTTTACCGTTACATTTTGCAAGTATTCTTTGCTGATAACGAACCAGTAAGATTGAAATATATTTTGTGAGATGAAACTGCTTATTAATTTTATTTTCGTGGGAAAAAGTTAGTACAAGTGTGTTCCATATCATTTATAATTAAGGCCATCTGTATAAGGTGTGAAGTATATCTGATAGTTCTTGAGTTCTGTTAGTGACATTTTTCATGTGGGAGACTAGATACATTCTTTCATGTGTGTTATGACGCTTAATTAGAGTTGCTATTGTAGAGGTTGGGTCAGTGGCAGTGACGAACGTGTCGAATTTGTGCATCACTTTAAATGACAAGTTCAATGGATGCAGTTTTGTTGAGTAGTTTAACGGTCCAAAGTAGTTGTCATTAATTCTGTTCTTCAAAACTAATGGTCATTAGTTTGAAGGCATCTTTATAATTTTACTATTAATTAATTAATTTAAAATTTACTAATTAGCTTTTGTTTTATTAGGCTAGCACACATTGGACTAATAATAATGAACTAGATTAATGAACAACAGGAATGGGCAAATTACAAATTTGACTTTATTTATAAAACATAAATTACTTATTACAAGTCTCTCACTCTTATATTTTTCCCGATATTACCCTTCCTAATGGCCATTAGTATAGTCAATTTCAGATATTAGATATAGATCACCGGATCAAACTAATGGCCACTGATTTTGGGAAACTAATAGTCACTCTATTGGACCGTAAACCTGCTCATTTCTGGGGTGGCTGGATGTTGATGCACCAAGTCCTGCAAACAGTTGGGATTCCAGACGGGCTTTTGCTCAAAAGGCTTAACATGTAAACCTGCTAGAGGTTTGGGTTCGAACTGGTTACACCAGTTTTGTTCTGATTATGGGTTGTCTTGGAGAGTTTAAACCTGCGAGGATAGATCATTGATTTGGGTGCATCTTGAGTCAGTTCAGTTCAAGTTTGGTTTTAAAATCTGTGGGTTCGAATGGCTTCAACCCGTGGGTTAGCATCCCTTGGTAAAGTGGGTCCAGGTTGTCGCCCTTCTGCTTTTGAGAACAAATATGTGTTTTATATATGGTGTTCGATAAAAATGCTCCCTCCGTTCCACAATATAATCATTTGTTAACTTTTAGATATCGTGTTTGATCGTTTACCTTATTCAATATTTTTGTGAAAATATAAAATGAATAAGTCATGCTTAAAATATATTACTGATAAAACTAATTGTAACAAAATAAATAATATTTTTTATTTTTTTTTGAATAAGACGAACGGTCAAACGCGATGTTTAAAAATCAACAAATTCTTACATTATGGAATGGAAGGAGTAGCAAATAGGAAAGAAAATAAGAAGTGTTGACAGTTTACTGCACCCCTATTAAATATATGAGACAGGTGGTTGGGAGGATTTAACTTAATTTGTATGTGTTAATTGTCATAGCCTTAGGTCCCGGATATTCCGAATACTATTTTTAGACTTTTTACGAAGACTTGCCTTGCACGGTATAGTTTACGGAAAGGACATGATCTCCTGGTTGGATACGGACAAGGAGTACTATAATTAGAAAAGACTCTGATAGGCGGTAACTAGCCTATAAATACTCATGTAACCTCTTTGGGAAAATCTATCTGGCACCTTGCGAAACCCTAGCGCAAAGGCTGCCACATTATACAAGATCGCACTGGACGTAGGGTTTTTATCCTTCGGGAGGCCTGAACCAGTATAAAACTCTCTGCGTGTTCTTAGAACGATCTCGCTGACCACGTTGTTCCCACGAGCCAAATATGTGCCGAACACCCCGTTCAATCGGGTGACGACATTAATGAACGGCAAGGTAGGAATACTTCATCTCTATATTTACATTAATTTATAAGAATGACAACTATTTTGACATAATAGTTCAATCCTTGAATGAAATTATTTCTAAAACGATTGCAGTACTGCAATGTGCGGCACGCTAAACTTTAGAGTCTGTCTTGAACGCTGCCGGAGCATACAGTAGTACAAGTGTGTTCCATATCATGCATTTTCCCTTCTGAATGAAAAGACTAGTCAACTATATATCTGACCCGACAGTCATGTTTTTCTGTCTTGTATATGCAGAAGTTGGGCCGGTGTCACGGGCGGAGGCGGAAACGGTGATGTGTCTGTTGCCTAATGATAAACACACTGGGCGTTGCTTTTGGTCCAGCGATGAATATCCTTGCGCCCAATCATGCATAAATGACATGGGCTGCAGCAGGGGCGGCTACTGTACATTGATGGGCTGCACGTGCGATTGCGACTGCACCCTTCCTTGATCCATTTCTTCCGGTTGTGTCCATGGAGGTGAATGGGTGCTGTGATAACTCATCTGTGAAGTATAGTAATAATTGAAGTCATTTGCTTATTATTTTCCGAGGAGTGTTGTGTATCCTTAAGTATTGTGTACTACTGGTTTGTTCAAATTTCGGTTTCAATGGTGTTTATTATAATAAAGGGAACTAAATGGTTTGGTTTTTAGATTCTTGCCTAATATGGAAATGCAATTTTGTTGTGCTGGATATATATACATGAGCTTTATATATCTGTTCGTTTTAGGTACCAATATATATGCATGTATATTTCTGTGATGTATACAAAACAGAGCCAGACGGCACTCTACAATGTACATTATGTGACAGCGAGGTCAAATTCGACCAGGACTAATATTCAGCGATCAACACAAGCAAAATTGAGAAAAAAGCACTATATATGCAATACAAATGCATACAATAGAAGCGTAATTAGTCTTGAAACTCCCCTATGTAGAAAACCATATACATAACGTGAAACCCGGCCTATTATTGTAGTGGTAGGTTACTATAGCGTCGCAGCCAAGCAAGGTTTCGGATGCTTATTAGTAACTTTGGATTAATCTTTTTACGCGAAGCGAGGACGAAAGCATATAAGTAAGTTACTAAATAGGTGTGTCTCACCTGACGTGCGAGTGGAACTAAGCTGTATTTTATGACCCGGTCTGTTACATGTGGTATCAGAGCTGACTATTCGCAGTTTCATGGGTGTATGCGTGCCAGGGCATGTGTGGGCCTAGTGAGGACACACATGCATGTCTACCAGCTCTAGGCGTAAGGCTGTGGCTAAGAAGGAGCAATCCTGGTAGGTGCTTGTCCCGAAAGGGTGAGTCGCTCAACGAGGATGTCGAGCTCTTAAGCGGGAAACATTGTCAAACCCGGCCCAGTACAGTACCAACAGGTTTCTATAGCGTGGCGGCTAAGGAGGGTTTCCGATGCTTAGTAACTCCAAATTAATCCTTTTACGTGAAGATATATTGGACGAAAGCGTAAGCGGGTTACTAAGTAGGTGTGTCTCACCAGACGTGCGAGTGCGACGATATCATATATGAGACCCGGGCGTCATACATAATATAGAGAATCAGAGCTCCTCGCTATAATAAAAATCCATTATAACTGTCGAGGCCACTTTACTGTATGCCGCCACAGTATTTGGAGACACTTTTCCGAGATGACCTGCCATTAATTAAAAACACATTTGTAGTGGTAGACCACCGAATGATCCGCTGCTACAAATCACTCTCCACTTGTAGCGGCAAGCCCCCCCCCCCCCCCCCCCCCCCGGTTTTGTGCGCCGCCCATCTACGAAACCCACAATCCACCGACCCTATAAAATGTCCCCTAGCCTTAACGGCTCCCACTTGTCCTCCATTCGTTGTTGTCATCCGGATGGCAATTTGATTTCCTTCTACGATGTAAATAAGGGAGATCACCACACCATAGCAGACAATTTGATTTCCTTCTACGATGTCAATGTTATTTGCACTATGAAAGAAAGTAGAATTAGAAATTTCCCTATTTTTGCCATACGTCCCCTTGTGCACAAGGGCATTAGCATTATCGAGGGCTAACCACTACAACACATGGGTCCTATAGCGACGGGCCAAAAAGCCCTATAGCGGCGGACACCTCTGACCGCCGCTACCAATCTGTCGCTAAAAATCATGAGACAATAGCCGCGGGCGAGCAAAACTCGCCCGCCGCTAAAGAGCATTTACAAAAAAAAAGGACCACCCTTGGTCCCAACCGTCCCTCCAGGCCACAGCCAGGCTGCAGATCCGCCGCCGGGGAGGGGGAGGAAGGGGTCGGGACACGGCCGCCACGACGTCAGGGAGGGGAAGGAGGGGGCCGGGTCGCTGCCGACACGCCATCGGGGAGATCGTCGCTGTCGTCGAGGCAGGGCCCTGCGCCGCAGTCGCCGTCCTCGAGGTGCCAGCTCCAGATTCAACCTCACGTCATCGTAGTTGAGGCGGGGCCCTGCGCCGCAGACGCCGTAACCGATGAAGTCGTGGATCTGTCGCCTCCCAAGGAAGAGAGGGGATGGGTCGCCGTCGAGGTGGAGGGAGACACGATGATGCAGATTTGGCCACCGCCACCGCGCCTCCTCCTCGACGCTATCGAGGCGGAGGGACGCGATGACACAGATATGGCCGCCGCCGCGCCTCCTCCCTCCTCCTCGGCACCAGCTTGCTCTTCCTCCTTGGCTGTAGCACCCGTCGTGGTTGGAGACCTCGGAGAATGCGCCGGGTTCCACGTGGACGAGGTCGTCAACGACGAGCCGCGGCCAAGCATGATGCGGACGCCAAACTCCACGTGGACGAGGTCGCCGACGACGAGCCGCAGCCGAGCAGGACGTGGACGCCAGACTCCACGTGGACGAGGTCGTCGACGACAAGCCGCAGCCGAGTAGGATGCGGACACCGGACTCTGCGGAGACGAAGATGGCGACGCCAAGCCTCCGCTCCGCCACGGCCCAAAGGCATCACCAAAGAGAGAGAGGGCCCGATGTAGGGGAGAGAGAGAGAGAGAGAGAGAGAGAGAGAGAGAGAGAGAGAGAGAGAGAGAGAGAGAGAGGAAAGGGATGTGGCGACTGTGGAGAGGAGGAAAATAGAAGTGTTCTCACGGGTTGCTCAGAGTTTGTTGCTTTGATGTGAAAAGGTAAGGTATTGGGCCAGAATGGGCTGCGGCTAGCGGCGGACTGTAAAATGAACCGCCGCTACAAATGGGCTTCATTTGTAGCGACGGTTGGTAATGTGGCCCGCCAGCGATTTGTAGCGGCGGTTGGTAATATGGCCCGCCGCTACAGATCATTTTAAGCGGCTGGTCATTAAAACAGTGCCCTGGCTTATCTTATAGCGACGGGCATCTTTCAAATCAGCCGTTACGTGATTTTGGGTTCCGTCGCTACAGGCCCATTTTGTTGTACTGTAACTAGAACTGCTTCGACACCTTTACTACCAGGCTCAGATTTGCAATTTTACATATGTTCGGAAGTCAAATTTGGAGTTATAAGAATTTTATTTGAGAAACGTACTTTTAAATTCATCATGTTCAATTATCAATTTGATCGGTAAAATGATTTGTTATAGTACATACTTTTAATAACTTAATAGGTCGAATTCCACTATTTGTGTTTAGGTTACAAATTTCATATATCAAATATTTATACTTTAAAAAGGTTCGTATCAAACTTTAAAATTAAATTTTTTATAATCAACTTACTTTCAGATTATTCGCATGGAACTCTGACGTGTTAACTTCAAATTTGGGATTTTCAATTATAAAAAATTAATTAACTGTGGAAAGGCCTATAGTCTAGTAATTACAAGTGCCTCAGTAGCACCGCACGTCCTGGGTTCCACCCTCCATAGAAGCGATTTATTTAGGATCTAACGGCGTTATGCTTTCAATGATAGGCGGCGTGGCCGTCGACAGCGAGGCGCCAGCGGTGACTTCGTAATTTAATTTCAAGGATTTCCGGCTCAGTCTTTGAAGATGCTCATAAAAGTATGGTTTGCGTTTGTGCGTTCATTCAGGTAAGTGTGTGTGCGCGTCGTAAGTGTGTGTATGAGTTGTACTGTAATAGCAAAAACAAAAATAAACAATTAACTTTTATCTACATTTTTTTGCTTCGAGGAGCAACGCAAATGCTCCAAAATTTAACAGTGTGTTAGCGTTTTCCGGTGGAAATTTTCTAATCGAAGTATTAAATTACGATGGTCTATTATCACCTCCTCTGGCAGCATCATGCAAGTGCTGATGATTTTTTTTTCTTGTTTGTGCTTATTGGATTCACTGGAGCCTAAGCATATATATAGGTTCAATAATGATAAACTAGAACCTAGTGATTTTTTTTCTTGTTTGTGCTTATTGAATACTTCCAAAAGTGCTTCTTTATCTGATGTTATTTTCTAGATGTTTTTAATGATGTTATATTTTTTAAAAGCTTACTCAGCAATGGATGGTGCACCTAGGTCAGCGCAAGTTTATTATTATTATTATTATTTAATCTAGCACGCATGGCTTTTGTAAGCTTCCAGTCCCATGTGTGTGGTATAGGTCCGATAAGTGTGTGTCGTACGGTACACCAAAACACTAGCATTACCAGATGCGGGCTAGAAGCATGTTTCATAATTTTTGGTACTGGCCTAACATTTATTTGTAGCTTTTAGTTTGAAATAACGTATAGATGTCTTTTAGAAGACTCGGTGCAGTACACTGACGAAGTCCCGATCCAGAAAAGTGTCAGAAACATATGCAACACCACTTACATTATTTCGAATACTCATTAGTTTTTTTTGCCAAAAAAAAGAATACTCATTAGTTTCTCAAACTTAATTAAATATCTATTTAATAATGAAGTCTAGAAATTCTTCTCTTGAAACATCCAACCATCAATTTAGCTATTCTTCTTTTCACTGCGTCTTTCTCCCGGTTCCAAGGCATCCCTCACATGACCCTACACATGCACCACTCAGGGGTGTTCGTTTTTTGGTAAAAATTTTAACCCTGTCATATCGAAGAGAATCTTGCCATTTAGAAGTATCAAAGAGAATCTTGTCATTTAGCCCTTTACTTTTGTGACTCACATTCCTCGCAGATACAGATTTTGTTTCTCCATCACCTCTACCACTCATCTCTGTTGAAGCACAAGTGTGTGTACTAGTCCCCGTCTCCCCCTCCCTTTTCGATTCCTCAAGCACAGTACCCCTATTTATTTTGTTTATTTGTTCACCCTAGAGGAAGGGTATAGGACTCTAGAAAAAGGCCATGTTAAGACAACTCTACTAGTAATTTTCAAAAAAGACAACTCAACTAGTGCTAATTTGTTCAAATTTAACAATCCTAACACTAATATCACTAAAGCTTTTAGTGGCGGGCATTTTTGCCTTGCAGTGGCAGGCAAGTCGCCCATCACAGCGTTTACTGGAAATACAAAAAATGGTGATGTAGGGGACGCCTACCTCTGGAAGGCACAAGGAAAATTGTTTTTTTTTATAAAATTATCAGACCTTAGCAGGGCAGGCCCAGCCCGGCCAGCCACAACTATAGTTGGCCAAATGGGCGGCCTGGCCCAACACAGTACAGGCCCATCTGGGCACGGCCCATTTGCTATCGGGCCGGCACGGCCTGATAGTTACATGGGCTGTTCCGTGCTAGCCCATGTGCGGGGGATCAGCCCACAGCACGGACTAAGGTTATTACATGGGTCGTGCCAGCCCATTAGGCCCGAAAAGGTCGTGCCAGCCCATCAGGCCCGAAAAACCTGAGCGGCCCATCAAAGAAGCACGAGCATCAGATCTGGCCGGAGAAGAAGGAGGCTGACAGTGCCGTACTGCGGAGAAGGAGGCGGGCGGCGCCGCGACGCGGGGGAGAAGGAGAGGGAGGAGTCCAGCGACGCTAGGGAGGAGACGGGCAGCGCCACGCCGTGGGGAAGAAGGCCAGCGGCACCATGCCGCGTGGAAGGTCGGCGTCGCGAGGGAGGAGGCAGCGCCGGACGGCGCAATGGAGGAGGAGAGCGGCAGCACAAGGAAGGAAGGAGAGGGAGAAGGGCGGCGACACGGGAAAGGTAAGAGTAGGAGGAGTCGGGTGACACGTTGAGGAAGCGAGATATTTGTTAGGGTTTGAGGGAGTTGGGCTGTTAGATGAGCCATGTTCTGGTGGGCTGCTTACGGGCCGTGCTCTAGTGGGCTGTTAGGTGGGCTGTATCGTGCCGCCTCTTACGCGTGTCGGGCCGTACTGTCCACTGGGCTAGGGGGTCCGCATTGCCCGGCCAGTAATTTGGTGGGCCGTGCCGTGCCTGGGCCAGGTGCCTGCCCATTTTGGCCCGCCCGTTTGGCCAACTATAGCCACAACCCTCGCACACCGCCAGAAGCCTAGTTGTCTCCACGCGCAAGGTACCACAGGGACACTGCCATGCATCAAATTTATAGTTCCCCCGACAGGCCCCACTATTTAGGGTGTGTTTGGTTGGGCTGTGACTTTTGAAAAAGTTGTTGTGGATTTTAAAAAAGTTGTTGTGAAATACGAGCTGTGACTTTTAGAAAAGCCCCTTTGGTTGACCAGCTGTGACTTTTGGTAAAGCTTCTCTCGCTTACAAGCGGACCCCACACGTCATACGCACAGATTACTCTTCTCCTCTATCTCTCGCCATTATTCTTCCTCTCTCACCAATATTTTTCCTCGCCGCGTTGCTGGGCTGGCATTGCCGCCGGGGCTGGGCGCGCCGCGTGAGCAGGCTGCTCTGCCTGCAACAACTTGCACGTGATTCTTGGCTTCTTGCTCCTGGGTCACGGTACGCAAGTAGACAGGACGCGCATACAGATGCTGCCAGGGTCGATTGCTTGCCGGTGCAATCAATTTGTTGATTCCTGAATCGATTGCTTGCAGGTGCAATCAATTTGTTGATTCCCTCAATCGATTGCTTGCAGGTGGAAGCGATGGAGCCCGAGCAGTTCAAGAAGCCAATGGCGGAGACACCCGCGCGCTTGCCGGAGCCCGCCTACGCCGGCGGATCTTGCGCCCGTGGTTCTCCCTCGCCGGCGGAGCCGGAACGCGCCGCTCCCTCACCGGCGGAGCCCACCCGCGGTGGCGCAGCTCGCTCCCGAAGGGAGAGAGGAGTCGCGACAGGAGTCTCGGAGGAGGCGACGGGAAAATATAACGCGAACCCGTATCTTCACCGGTGGCAGGTGAGTAAATTTTTACCTCAAAAGTCAGTGAAAGTAAGGGAAGAGATGCTTTTTAATTTGTGACTTTTAAACCCTTTGTTAAGCTTTTGACTTTTCTAAACTAATAAAGCACGAGTTTCCTGTGTTTTGTTGGCGCACCAAAATCTTGTAAACCTAACATCTAATCCACTCTTGATTGCTATCTGGATCACTACCTTCACCGTTGGATTTGAAGAAAGGTGGGGCCATTACAAGGAATACGACACCTTGCGATACGATTACAACAGAGAAAGTTTAACATTTGAGACTTTGAAAGGATTGTTTCCTCACCTGGCCATCCTACCCGCCCGCAGCACCCACCCTGACCCGCACCCCTGAATTCATGTCATTCCTATTTTGCACGCTTCGGTTTCCTTTCCTGGAGATCCCCACGCCAAAGCTTCCTTTGCAAATAAATTTGGAGCCATGCCTCGATCGCCTCTCCAATCATTAATGCCCATCTCCACGCTAAACTTTCCTCCAAACCAAATTTTGAACCAAACCCCAATCGCCGCTCCAATCTCACGACGGTCGTCTCGATCGCCTCTCCAACGTCGGGACGGTTGTTTCGATCGCCGGATAGCTGATCATCTTACTCGCCGGAAAATCACTCCCCGTTGTCTGGCGCCGCTGACGTGGACATGGAGATCGACCACATCGAGACGTACGGAGATCCTGCGCCTCTCCTCCTGCCTCCACCACCTGCGGTGCGCCTAGGAGCCGAAGCCCAAGCAGGGCGCGGCGTTGGAGGTCACGCAGCCTGCAAGTGTGGCGGCCGTTCCACGCACTTCGGCGACCGAGCGAGAGATTTCAGTGATGATCTCCGGACGCGGTGATGCCAGAAGGCGACGATCTTGGTCTGCTGCGTCGCTCCTGCATGAACCCTTGTCCCTTGCCGCTGACGAACAAGTCGCCAAGCATGAGGAAGAAGAGGCGTGGGGGAAGGCATACATGTGCGGGAGAAGCTGGTGCAGGAGCGCGCTCGTGTGTGGCGGCCTCGTCCTCGGTCCCGGTTCAAGCAGAGAGGTGAGATGTGGTGCATGCAAGGTGCTCGATCAAATTCCTATCAACGCATTTGTTTAATCTTCCATTCCTTTCACCTTCACTATCCTGATCAATGAAATTGCTCAGCTAATTTAATTCTTTAGGTGATCTTCGTTGCAGGTTACTTTAAGATATTGAATGACTGCTGGTGCTGCGTGCATATTGTCGAGTTGCCATGCAGGCGGGCCGGGGCGGGGTGCTGGACCTGCCGCTTGCCAACAAGCTGGTAAGTTCCTGGGGTTGCTTACCCTCCCCCCAAACCTGTTTAGTGTCCTGCGGTTGATGCTTGCTAGCTTCCACTGCTCTACACTTCTCTGAAGTTTTTGGTTTCCCGGGTTAATCAGGGGCCTACATTACGAGAATGTAGTGTGGTAAACCAGGATGTGCTTTGTGAATTACAGCGGAACATTGTTGACCAGTAGATACATTTTGCCACAACTAACTTGGGAGCAGGTTAAATTTTTTACCAACAGCATTCTGCACGACTTCTTTTGTTACAATTTGCATCCTCGATTGTTATTTTGCACCAGGTCTGTATGAATCCCATTTTAGTTGAGGCTCGAGATTGAAGATAAGTTAGTGCACACATATGTATGCAATACATGCTAAATTGCCAATGGCATAATGTAATGCCTCTTTTGCTTGTTTGACGTCAGTTTGCAAAGTATAGGTTATTTCTCTTGTTGGGTAAAATTGTCCGTTTTCCTTGTTCTAAAGATGGACCAGGTTTTGAGGAAACAACAAACGCTTCCTGATACAAGAAGACGTTGTATAAGTAGGGAATTAATGATACAGGAAGCCATGGAGAGACATCGTTTTTTTTTCTTTTTGTGTCTTTATTGTTCCCGTGTTTCTTCTTTTATTACTGCTGACGTTAGGCAGTACTCTTAGTTCATTTTCGAGCGAGTACGTTATATGAACTTCACACTATCATTCTCTGAAATTATTTTGGATATATGAAGTCTGAAATATCCTATGTCTTACAGGTTTGGTGTGTCAATGGTAGCGAAAAGACTCTCATTCTCTGAACAATGCAAGTTTTGCCATGGAAACAGCTATGTGTTTCAATACACATACCCAGGAGATGATGGAGATGAATATCTTATTTTTTTGAGGGAAGAGATGAATATCTTTTTGATACTTGGTTTGGAAAAAAGGTATCGGGTAACTGTTTGACACGTTTTGCATCGGTGATAGTAGTACACATGATCGATACAATGTTCATGGCTCTTATGCAATTTATCATATATGTGCCGAATGCTACCAAATTGAAGAATATTTACTTAACCATGTGTTTCTCTTTGCATAAGCATGACGAGAGGAGTGCTTCCACTTCACTTGCTGGCAAGATGATCGGGCCTCTGAAATTCCATGCTGTTCTGGTAAATATTTCTCCATTTATTGTCTGAAATACTTACGTAAATACCGGTTCAATATCTCAACATCATTTTCTTTGGTTTGTCTTTATAAAGAACCATACAAGGTTGGTGTTTTACCAAGACATGATGCTACCTGGCTCTAAGAAATTTGTCTTAGAAAATGGCATTCAGGATGAAATTTGTTCTATAGGGTTGCTCTTTTTCGATTTCAGGGTTATCAACCAGAGAACATAGTTTCTGAGTTCAGGGTTCATCTAATATAGCAGAACATATATACACGTGTGGCGGATACACATAATACTGCTAGAACATAGTTTTTATGGTAAGTCTTGTCTTGTGTCACATATGCTTCCTAATCCCGACTTCTACATAAGCTTAATGAACGCTTATGTGAAATCTGTATGTTTATACCTTATCGACCATTTTGCAGTCCTGGTGGCTCTACTCTATCAAATAAATGACCATATAGCCCTTTACATTTTCTCATTCAAGATATATATTTCGTGCAGCCAAATCTTCAGTCGAGAATCCGGATTGCTTGGAAGGATCAAAATATGTTTAGGTTTGGAAGTTACATGTTGTCACTCAAGACTGAGTACCCCAGCTAGAAAATTGTGAGGGATCTTGATCCTCATTTGTTTTCTTGTACGTTTTCAAAGGGTAATATCGATTCTTAAGTTTAACTACATCCATATCCATTATCTTTGTGTGTCTTCATAAGTTAGTATGTTTCTTATATCTATTTCCCCTTTGTGAAACTATCTTTATACGGTTTGGTGTTCGTGCAGAAGGCAAGGAGCTCAAGGACAAGCGGTAGCTTGGCAGGACTTCCTACCTCCACAACAAGCAGTACTAGACGTGAGTTGAATCGATCAGATCGAGCTGAAAGAAATTCTTCTCCATGTCTTCTTTGATAGCATGTAAGGTAGGATTTGGTCATCGAATAGGCAGGACCGCGGGAGTAAAAAACCAGTTCTGTTATGCATGATAAATTAAGGTCCTTTCAGAATGGTAATCACATTTTAAAGTTTCTTGCAGGATGCAAGTTCCGAGACTATACAGGTTGGAGTCAAATGATCCTTACAAGATTTCTTATTTCAAATGATTATTGGATCTGGTTGTCAAATTATTCTTAGCACGGAATGCAACAGAATTGAGTGTATAGCCTTCTGAGATTTGATGAGAGATTGGTTTGAAGCAACTTTTCATTTTTTTCTTGTGCAATCTTTGTCTCCTCCCATGGCTGCAGTCTCCCTCCTGATTTGGGTTTCATTCTTTTTTTGACCCATATGATCTCAGGCTCATAAAGAGGGTGAAACTGTTTTTGCGAAGGTGATTTGGGTTTCATCTGGTTGCAGGTGAATCCAGTTACAATCTACGGACAGTACTCACAAGGGTGAGATGGCTGCCCAGAGCATATGTGGAGGCAATGAGGAAACACAGACTATGGATTAGTTGTTCCAGCAGAGCACTGGGATCAATGCTGCACTCCTGCTTGGTATGACTTGGCCGCACTGAGGTAGTCAATTTGCAAGTTTCTATTTTGTAACATGGATGGGAGGCTTCAACATGTTTTTCCCATGTTCTGTACAGCATATATTTTAGAATTAAAAATAATCCATTTGTCAAATTGATTTTTTGCCTTGATTTATCGTTACCTCAGTGAATTCGCCTATTGTGGACTCTGCAGTTTTGATAGGAGAAACTGGTTTGTCTTCTTGAGATTCTTTAAGATGTTTCCCATTATATTTAAGAAGTCTTATAACTTTTTTGTTAATCACAACAAATTACTCTACTTATAGGCAACTGGCTTATCTTATGATAAACTTTTTCACTGCCTTATCTTATATGTTTATGCTGGACAGAGTTTCCTCCTAAATGCCAATTCATGTTCATCCTCCTAAATGCAAATTCATGTTCATCTAAAACCTGTAAAGTTTCATTGCATCTAGACATGCCCTATAATTTGTGATTATATCCTGTATCTTTTTAGACACATACCATTTAACTCAATGTCAAGTGATGCTTGACAAATATGTTGCTTAAATACCAATTTTGTTGGTCTAATTATGAATCAACGAGTGAATGAGTAAAATTTTTCACTGCTTTGACAAATTTGTTGCTTAAACTAGCCTGCGTCCTGTGTCGATGAAAAAGTGTTACAACTTGTGAAAAAAAATATGTTACAACAATAATGTAGCAACGCATGTGAATGTGTTACTATATCTAATAAAATGTGTTACAATATAAATGTAGTAACACAAATAAAAAATTCCAAAAATTAGTGGTTGCTAGGATTTAATCCCAGGACCTCACCTTCTTTAAGTTGCTAAATTTCCACTGCGCTACACATACATTTATGATATGAAGTTATCCTTAATTGTTTTTAACTTATAAATGATTTGAATATATGTTACAGGAGCTCAAGAAAAGTGTTACTAAGGCTTCTAGTAACGCACAACAGTAACATTTATTTGTGTTACTATGAGTTCTAGGCTTGCTATGTTTAGACACATTGATTTTTTTTAACACTTTTCTTAGAACACAATTTTTGTGTTACTAGAATAATTATTTGTAACACATTTTAACAAATCAAGCATTTGTGTTGCAAGCAAACTCTGTGACACAATGCTTGTGTTACTATGAAATATTTTGTAACATATTCTTACTTGTGTTACAGATATGTGTTACAAAAACCATGTTTTGTAGTAGTGAGTTCGGGCTGTGCAGCACTGGCAGGTGATGGGAACCTGATGGCAGTGCACGATGCTCTTTGTGCAGAAACGATGGCATGAAAGCGAAGCTTTGATCATGATATGGTCTCTATTCAGGTTGAGATGAAGTGCACTAATCTGGTGATAGCGATGACATCTAAGGAGTATGATCTGTCTCCTGGAGGGGTGCTGTTTAGAGAAGCTACGAGCTTAATTTCTCTGAATGTCACAATAGTGTTGTGTTTATTCATGTTCCTAGAACTAGCAATGAGTATGCTCATGAACTTGCTCGCTATGGTTTGAGTAGGGACCCAGAACAGCCTGATGTTTGGCTGAATGTCCTCCCTAAATTTGTATTTAACTTCTGGCTTGCGAGCTTGAGGATAAAAAAAACCATTATACTTGTATCATGCATACCACTAGTATATACTAGTGATATTTAGAATCTGACGTTCCAGATTTGATCTCCCCCAACCTTCAATACCATTAGTACTCTTTTTTTTGGGACAATACCATTAGTACTCTTGAGCAATATTAATAATACTAGGGTATTTCAGGAAAAAAAATGCTGGCATAAAATCGGTGATGGCAAAAGGTAAATCAGTGGCGGTGTAAGGTAGCAACATCATAGGTGGCGGTAGGGCGAGAGCGTAGAGAGAGGGGATGGAGATGAAAGGATTTAGAAGGCGGTGACGCGACGGAAAGCAGACCGATAAAACTAAAATGAACTTGGTACCCTTCATGATACCATTAGTATAATATTGGGCACCGTAAGACTCTTCAAAAAATAAACTGATGAAGCTGAAACAAAATGACAGTTGATGCTTTGTGCTTTTTATACGCATTGCCACTCCCAATGTTGCCTGTATTTTGCCCCAAGTGTGATTCCACGCTCAGCGTGTTAGTAATACTCATCAAGAACATTTTTACCTCACATTGTCTCTCTCTCTGTGCTGAAGCGACTGGATTATTATATTCGCTTGCAAGAAGAATTATAATTATCTTTTACAAATAAAGTCTTGAACATATACGAAGTGTAGATTGTTACATGTGACGGTGGTAATGGAAACGAGATGGCTGGCGTCATCGGTGCTGACGGAGACCTGACAGCATGTGAGTTGATTATATAATGAAAAAGAAAATTAGTTCAACTAGCCTGACAGATGAGGAGGCTAGAATTATAAATCTTACCACAGATAAGGAGTAGATCTATCTAGTGATTGCATCACGTTCATTAATTTTATTCTAATATTTGTTTTTTGATTTTGTATGAAAAAGAAATGATTATCATGACTAGTTTTTTAGTCATCTTAATTAGATGGAAGAACGACATTCAACGTTCCTAAAGTCTATAGAGCGTGTATCCTAATTATGTGCCACCTATGCTCAAAAATTAATTAATCGCCATAAATCAATAGGTGCTTCTTTGCCACGTGGAACAACCACAGACTGATCGCCCACCGGCCCATATGCACGAAGAATATATTCCGTTGATTTAGTTACACCAACATGGTTAAATGTCAACCGTTTGAGTACCCATGTGGACTGATCAGCTTCAGATTCTTTTGGTGATGACAACAGATATTATCCCTCCCCCCCCCCCCCCCCCCCCAAAAAAAAAATTGTTTTTATGATGGTGTTAGGACAGCATGATTGGTGCAAATTTACAGTAACAATACTACATGGCAGTAGTATATGATTTGCAAGCCAGTGTCTTGCGTCTGAAGTAATCCAATTGTGGCACTGGCCTTTTTCTTCTAGTATACCAATATAGGTATATGTTGGAGATGATGCCGAAGGCTCCCTGATCCATGCGAAGGGTAAATGTTATAGGGCGAAGGCTAACAAAGGAAGCGGCGAAGGCTGATGACCAGAGACAAGGCTAAGCCTGCTACGAGGAGGCGTAATGGAATTGACTAATGGCACAACTGTAATAACGATTTCTCCTCCCCCTATAAATATGGAGGGAGGAGGTCCTACAATGACATCTGTTTTTTGGTTCCCGAGTCAAGAGCACTTCATTTATTTTGTCCGCTCCCAATTGTTATCTCGCACCCCCTCGCCCGGCATCGCGGGCGATTGGGGGCTTTGCCACCACTCATAACAGAAGATCATAAGAACTGCCTGGGCAGGAGAACCTGATAACAAGGACGCTAACACTTCAGGAGGGCTTCGCTAAGGGTCCCAAAGTCGACAAGGAGTCCGAAGGGCTTCGCGAGGGAGATCTTCAGATGCCAAGACGCGCAGAGGGCTTCGCTAGGACACATAACCTGTTGGAGGGCTTCGCTGAGTCCAACCGGGACCTTCGATACCCCAACATTTGGCGCCGACACGCGGGTCCAACCCACGACCGCGTTTGACATAAAAGATGGCCAAAGGCAGATCGTCAAAGACAATAGACGTCGAAGCACAGCGTGCTGAGATCGAAGAAAAGGAAAGACTAGCTAGAGAAAAAGAAGCCAAAGTTGCTAGAGAACAAGAAGCACAAGCCAAAGCTGCACGAGCTGAGGAGGCTGCTCGAGCCGAAGAGGCCGCAAGACAGGAGGAAGCTCTAAGGCAGGAAGAAGCTCAGAGAGGAATACAAAACAACAACGGAGACGCTTCGCAGGTAGGAAATGTCCTTCCAGTGGGTGTCGAAACAGCAGACGATGAAGCAGATTCTATAGCAGAACGACTTCGTATCTTAGAGCAAGAAAGGCTTGACGTATCTTGGAGCAAGAAAGGCTTGAGAGGGAAAAATGCTTGGTCATCATAGAAAAGAAATCCAAACTGAAAATAGACATGCTGCAAAAGATAAGGCAAACACAGAGGCAAATCGACGAAATGGACGAAAGGCTAAACCAAGTAAACGAAGATATGAACAACCTGAAGAAGCTAAGTCAGAATCATCCAAAAAGGACGCAGAAGCAGAACGAAGGGAAGGTTGTCTACGAAGTAAGCAGCACAAGCAGAGAGGTTCAACCGACCCCGATGTTCAACGAAAATTCACCTCTAAGCGAAGAATTGCAAAATGACCCTTGGCCTATTAACTTCAAGATGCCAAAGATAAAAGCATATCAAGGACAATCTGATCCAAGGGAATTTTTGATGTCTGTTGGCGTCTCTTACGGTCACGCAGAAAATACACAACCGCGGGAGACGCCGGGGGTTATGATTTGAGTCACTTGCACTATTAACCAAATAATCCACGTCTAGTAACAAGTACTAGATATGTATTATAAGGTTTATCATGTTAATTGAATATCCGCAAGCGGACGGATAACCCGTTGTAGCATTTCACCCGAGAGTATTCCAAGGGTATCGTATTTATATTTTCCCAAGGGAAGACATGGTTGACAAGAGTACTTATGTTCATGGTGTTACAAATGATAGATGATATAACCACATTCCAAAACAGGGGTAAAGTTCAATAGTTGAGGATAGTGTGACACACACAAAGGTATCCCACTCTCTCTAATAAAAGGCGAGAGACAATTCTAAGCAATGCTAAGTTAGACTAGTGAGCTACTACTCCTAAAGTACAACATTCATAGAGCGTGCAAGGCCTCTACCTATCATCTAAGATCATGCAAGCGCAAGCAAGCGTCTTATGTCTAGGCAACTTCGGGAGGTCTGGCATACGCAGGGTCTGCCCCGCGACTCCGGCGCATTTACATACTCCTATGCCGTGCCCGAACGTGGAGGGTTCCTTTGGATGGACAGGGCTGTCACTTCCTGCCACCTACCTCTACAAACCGTGGGACACGCACATACTCAAGGGTGGAGAGACAACCCCAGCACCATGCCGGCGTCACTAACCACAACTCTAGATCCCTCGAGGCACCCCCAACCCTTCGGATCGACGGGGTGATAAATCTAGAGCACCTTTGCAGGACAGAGAGCCCGATGCCAAAACATAAGAACAACTAGCCTAACTAGCATGAATTAAACAAAAGGATCAAAGCAAGCACTAAGTTATGCATAAGCGTTCGTCGCTCAAGAACGAGCGACGAACGACGATCAATTAAGTACGTGCAAGAATAATCGATAATCAAGCATGAACGAACAAGGAACGCTCGATGTATGTTTACTAGCGATCATCGATGAACGATGAACGAACGATGAACAAACATGAACGAGCGATGAACAAACATGAACGAACGATGAACATTCATGCAGGATCATGATCAAACTACTAAGCACATAACAACTATACGAACGAATGTATTCCATTAGACGAAGAACAAGTCTTACAAAGAGAGGATACAAGAGCTATACCCAATTCTCCACAAGACCTTGGGAGCAATGAGGCAGCCCACTACTCAGCCTAGCACTACCTAGAAGAGTCTCTAGCTCTAGCGTGAGGAGATGAGGGAATGATCCTTGTGTTGTGGTGTGTCCTCCAGGAGGGGGGGGGGGGTACCCCTTTATTTATAGTCTTGAAGGTCGGTTTCTGGAGGCGGTTCCTGAGGTCGGTGGCATTTAATGCAGGGGGAACCGACCTCCAGAGGTCGGTTACAAACCGCCATAAAAAGATGGGCCCAGGGGGCCACCCTGCCAGGTCGGCCGACCTGGCCAAGGGGGGTCGGCCGACCTGTGCCTGGCCCCACCTGGGCTGGGCTTTGGCAGGTGGCTCCCCCTCTGGGTCTTCTTCTCTGGTCCAGGTGCATTAGGCTTTGGTTGTGTTGGACTTTGACGATATTTGGCCTTTTGTCTTGGAGTTGTATTCCCGCGGCGAACGTCGAGTTTGTAAAAGTGTTGTTTCGTCGCCTTGGGGCATGGTTTCACCTGGATTTCTCCCTTATTCCACCTGCACACTAAAATCTAGAGGTACATGTGGAAATAGATTATTTCTAAATAAAATGCGTGTAAGAAATGTCCAATCATTCTTATTTATTGAGCTAGTTGACGGTTGAAATTGGTCCGTAGCGACCGTCAACAATGTCCTTCGAAGCTGCAGTTGAATCTGGCGGAGGTACAAATTCAACATACGCGAAGGCACTTGTGATGGCAATTGAGGGCACTGCAAAGACTTGGTTCTCCACTCTAGAGCCGGGATCAATCAATTCATGGTCTGAGTTGAGAAAGGAGTTCATAAATAACTTTCAAGGCTTCCAAGCCGAAGAAGTCCATAAAAAAAAATTGTTCTCTTGCAAGCAAAGGAACGATGAAAGCCTCAGGGAATATATGCAGAGGTTCATGGAAATCAAGTCGAAGGCAAGAGGAGTAGGAGCTTCCACGGTCATTGATGCCCTAATGGAAGGATTGAGGTCTGGACCTTTCCACTCTTCGCTAGCAAGGAAAAAACCAACCACAATCTTTAGGTTGCTTGACATCTTTGAAAAGTATGCAAGATCATATGATGAATTCAGAAGGAAGAAAGACGACGAAAAGAGACAGACACAGTAGCTAAGAGACGAGAAAAAAGCTAAAGAGGACAAATAATCAAGTCAAAGTCGAAGGCATGACGAAAACAAAGAAAACCATAGAGACCACAGCAGCCGAAGGGTACACAATCTTGAAAACAGAGAGGAAAGGGGAGATGAGAAAAGAACTAGAGAGGACGAAAAAGGAAAAGAGCGAAGCAACCACGACAAGGACCACGAGGAAAGAAACAGAGACAATAGTCAGAAAAATAACTCCCGCACCGTGTTTTGCAAGCTGCACGGCGAAAGCAAAGGGCATACAACAAAGCAGTGCTGTTGACGGTCGTTACGGACCAATTTCGACCGTCAACTAGCTCAATAAACAAGAAGGATTGGACACTCTTTACATGCACTTTATTTAAGAATAACCTAGTTCCACATGTACCTCTAGATTTCAGTGTGCAGGTGGAATAAGGGAGAAATCCAGGTGAACTCATGCCCCAAGGCGATGAATCAACACTTCTACACAACAACGTTCGCCGCGGGAATACAATTCCAAGACAAAACGCCAAATCTCGTCAAAGTCCAACACAACTAAGGCCAAATGCACCTGGACCAGAGAAGTGGACCCAGAGGGGGAGCCACCTGCCAAAGCCCAGCCCAGGAGGGGCCAGGCACAGGTCGGCCGACCCCCCCTGGCCAGGTCGGCCGACCTGGCAGGGTGGCCCCCTGGGCCCATCTTTCTAGGGCGGTTTGTAACCGACCTCTGGAGGTCGGTTCCCCCTGCATTAAATGCCACCGACCTCGGGAACCGCCTCAAAGTTGCCGACCTTCAAGGACTATATAAGGAGGGGTACCCCCCTCCTTCCAAGACACACAATACACAAGGATCATTCCCTCCTCCTCACACTAGAGCTAGAGGCAATTCTAGGTAGTGCTATGCTGAGTAGTGGGCTGCCCTATTGCTCCCAAAGTCTTGTGGAGAATTGGGTAGCGCTCTTGTATCCTTTCTCTCTCTTTGTAAGACTTGTTATTTAATCTATGGAATACAAATATTCATATAGTTGTTATGAGCTTGCTAGTTCTATCATGATCTTGTATGATCGTTCGTTGTTCGTTCATGCTCGTTCATCGTTCGTTCTTCGTTCGTTCATACTCGATCATCGATTATTCTTGAACTCGCTTAATCGTTCATCGTTCGTCGCTCGTTCTTGAGCGACGAACGCTTAATGCTTGACTTAGTGCTAGCTTTGATTCCTTTTATCTAGTTTATGCTAGTTAGGCCAGATGTTCTCATGTTTAGGCATCGGGCTCATTGTCCTGCAAAGGTGCTCTAGATTTATCAC
This sequence comes from Eragrostis curvula, assembly GCA_007726485.1. Classification (NCBI taxonomy): domain Eukaryota; kingdom Viridiplantae; phylum Streptophyta; class Magnoliopsida; order Poales; family Poaceae; genus Eragrostis; species Eragrostis curvula. Next base: position 58,470 of record RWGY01000158.1, read on the forward strand.
CCCGTCGATCCGAAGGGTTGGGGGTGCCTCGAGGGATCTAGAGTCGTGGTTAGTAACGCCGACATGGTGTCGGGGTAGTCTATCCACCCTTGGGTGTGTGCGTGTCCCACGGTTTGTAGAGGTAGGTGGCAGGAAGTGACAACCCTATCCATCCAAAGGAACCCTCCACGTTCGGGCACGGCATAGGAGTACGTAAATAGGCCGGAGTCGCGAGGCAGACCTTGCGTATGCCGGATCTCCCGATGTTGCCTAGGCATTAGACGCTTGCTTGTGCTTGCATGATGCTAGATGATAGGTAGAGGTTGTGCACGCTATATGAATGTTGTACCTTTGGAGTAGTAGCTCGCTAGTCTAACTTAGCATTGCTTAGGATTGTCTCTCGCCTTTTATTAGAGAGAGTGGAATGCCTTCGTGTGTGTCACACTATCCTCTTTATTATTAAACCTTACCCCTGCATTGGAATGTAGTTATATCACTTATCGTTTGTACACCATGAACATAAGTACTCTTGTCAACCATGTCTTCCTTTGGGAAAATATAAATACGATACCCTGGAATACTCTCGGGTGAAATGCTACAACGGGTTATCCGTCCGCTTGCGGATATTCTATTTAACATGACAAACCTTATAATTCATATCTAGTACTTGTTACTAGTTGTGGATTATTTGGTTAAATAGTGCAAGTGAACAATTCCATAACCCCCGGCATCTCCCGCGGTCGCGTGTTTCCCGCGTGACCGTAAGAGACGCCAACAAGCATTTCTGGCGCCGTTGCCGGGGAAGACATTGGTTAACAAGAATACAATGATTGTTCATGATTACACTTGATGTGGTTTAACCATTGCCCATGCAGGCTAACCTTGATCTGTTTTCTCTTTGATGTGAAAACAGGATAGTGTATGCGTGGATTCGACTTGCCGAAAAACTTCGTTGATAATCCCGAGTCACTTGTGAGGAAGACTCGACGCCGCGTCGTCGTCTCCCCTCAAGTACTCTCGACAAGCGAACCCGCATCTTCCGCACCATCTACGTCAAACGTCATGGCTGAAAAGACCCTTCGTGAATACTCCGCGCCCACCGTCGCCAATGTGCCCATTGGACCCAACGTCGACGTTGGTGACGCCGGACTTAACATAAGGTCCAGCCTCATCACAATGGTGCAAGCCATACCCTTTTGTGGGAAGGCTTCCGAGGACGCCAACTCTCATCTCCAACAGTTCCTAGAAATATGCAACACGTCAGGCACGGGAGAAGGCAATCAAGATGCCATCAAGCTCCGTTTGTTTCCGCTCTCCCTCCTTGGGAAAGCGA
>RWGY01000159.1:1324-87345 GCA_007726485.1 Eragrostis curvula
TCTTATCACAGATCATTTTATTCCTTTCGAGCCAAGAAAAAACGATACACCATTCGTAGATGAAGCTGAAATTTTGATGCCTTATCTCCGCCACCAAACAAAGGGAACCCAATGAGCATTGAGCAGTGACGACGTTGCTTGCTGCAGCTAGCTTGAGTGACTCGATCGGCCACATGGCCATGCACATGACCATGGACCATGTCTGTGGGAGTACACCCGTCCTGAGGCTGAGCCAGAAACGAAGCCACCTCCTCATCTATCGTCGCTTTACCACGTACGTCAGGCTCTCCTCTTCCATGCGTCCACCAACCCGGCTAGCGTCGCCTCCGACTCGCCGCCCTCGCGCAGCGCGTCCTTGGCCTGCCGCATGGCGTCCAGCGTGCGCTCCCGGAGCTCCCCAGCGCCGTCGGAGTCCATGAGCCACCGCACCTTGGTCGCCACCTCGTCCGCGGGCACGATCCCCGTTTCGCTGTCGTACCCTTCCACCGCGACGGCCAGCCGCAGCTCCTTCTCCAGGAACACCCGGTTGAGCCGCTGCTCCGCGTAGAGCGGCCACGCCAGCATCGGCACGCCGGCCATCACCGCCTCCAGCACCGAGTTCCAGCCGCAGTGCGTGACGAAGCCGCCCACGGACGCGTGCGCCAGCACGTCCCGCTGCGGCGCCCACGACTTGACGACGAGCCCTCTGTCTCGTGTGCGGGCGAGGAACCCCTCCGGGAGCAGCGCGTCCAGGTCCGGCTCCGGCGGCTTGTCGAACTTCTTCGCCGGGTCGTCGCTGGGCGGGGCGCGGACCACCCACAGGAACCGCTGCCCGCTGGCCTCCAGCCCGGCGGCCACCTCCCTGATCTGCGCCGCGCTGAACCGGCCGATGCTGCCGAAGCAGAGGAACACCACGCTGCGCTCGGCCTGCGCGTCCAGCCACGCCAGGCACTGCGCACCTCCCCCGGACACCACCTCCTCCGACTTGATCAGCGGGCCGATGCAGTGCACGCGCACCGCCGGGGCGCCGGGCGGCGTGCACCGGCCCGAGACGACGGCGTCGACGGCGCGCGGCTCCAGCGACCGGAACGTGTTGACGATGACGCCGTCGGCGCGGCACAGGTCGCCGCACACGTTGAGGAACCCGTCGTAGGCCGCGTCGTCGCGCTCCATGATGGGCAGGATGGCGTGCGTGGCCGGGAACGGCGGGATGCCCGGAACGCGCACGAGCTCCTCCCCCATCTCCTTGAAGCTGGCCGCGGCGGTCGCGTGCAGGACGGGGAGGTACAGGAAGAAAGCCAGCACCTCGGCGCCCGACGTGAAGAAGAAGTAGGCGGGCACGCCGAGCTCCCTGGCGCTCCCCAGCGCGATGCTGCAGAAGAAGTCGACGACGAGGACGGCCGGGGACGTAGAGGCGAGGAAGTCGCGGAGGTGAGGGTTGGAGAGGCGGACCACCTCGAAGGTGAGCGCCTCCTGGTGCTTTGAGGCTACGGGAGGGAGGTGCTCGATCTTGGGGAGGACGTGGAAGGAGATGGACGGGTTGGCGGCGGACACGCCGGCCAGGAAGGGCCCCGTGGCGCCCGTGTTGTAGGGCGGGTCGATGACCACGATGGTCACGGCGAGACCGCGCGCGCCCAGCGCCTTGCCGAGCTCGATCATGGACACCAGGTGGCCCATCCCCGGCGACGGGTACAGCAGCACCGGCTTACTCGTCCTGCTGCTTGCACCGTCCATTTTCGATCCGCGAACGATTACTGACGCGCGTAGCTATCGCGAGTGTGGATGCTGCGTCTCTGCTTGCTGAGGCACCGTGACGAGCCCGACGCTGCTTTTATAGAGGGCGCGACCGCCACTACGATCGACCGCTGTGTGTTTCGATCGTGCATGCGCAGCGAATGGGATCGAGTCTCTGCTCGGGGTAGCCAAGCCATACCAACTGGATGAGAAAGACATACAATCGTGTGGCTGGTTACGCTTCTCCCCGGAATCGGGAGGCCTCTGGTCCCAGACCTCTGATCAGTCCTCACGTACCCCCACACGGCCACACTGTTCCCACGACGGACCGCTCATGCTTGCTTTGTACGTTTTCTTCGAACAACTCATACGGTACCGTGTACAATCCTGTGCCTTCCAATGCACCGGTGTTCAGCTCAGCCGGTATGAACATATCGGAGGTAACGAAAGACGTGCCGACACGCTGCTGCTCCTATCCATGACCACGGAGAGTCGGACAAAACGAGATGCATGAGTCACTGCCACACAAATCTTCGCGTGTGTACAACTTTACGGATTACTGTCACTGTAAGTGGATAGCCACTACTAGTGTGTGTGCAGGGTCGCATCTGACGAGTCACGATCACGCCCGATGTTACTTGTTCATGCGAACCTGATAGCGTTCCAACAATACGTGGATCGCAAGGCAGACGAAAATCGTGCTGCATAATGCATATGATACGATGGCGGCTGCACGGAAGGGTCGCGCTCAACGTCATCGATGACGAATGGAACCGAAGGAGGCCCCGGGTGTCGTCTGGTCCCTGTCCTTCCCGCCGTGAGTAAAATGGAATATGGCCGCAGCAAAGTTAGGTGGTGCGGCGTTGCCGCAATGCATTATTTTTTTATTTTTTTATTTTGCTATTTTCCACGGCGGGTCTTATGTTCTTATGTCATTGCTTTGATCATGCGTCAAATCCCCTAGCACCTGCTGATACTATATTATCATCTCGATCGCTTTCTCATCAACCTCGGAACGCCGTTCGTGAGTAGGTGAGCTTCGTCGCAGGCAGGTCAAAAGATCGGAATACCACATGAGAAAGTACAAAGAGCCGGTGACAATCCACTCCATCCAGTGTGCACTAGACTTAACACCAACAGTAGTCGGGCATGGCAGTTCACCAGAGACAGTAGTCGGGCCAGTTTCCAGCCCACAGAGCCATGGTATGGGCCTCACTCCCATGGTAGGCGGGGTAGCATATAGCCCAACAGATGCCCAGGCCACATTACATTTCACAGGCTACGCAGAAGGAGCTGCTGCTGAACTAAAAATTCAGAGGTCACCACCGACATTGTTTATGCTCCAAAAAAAAAAACACCAACATTGTTCCAAATAGACTGGACACGAATTTTAAAAATGACGCGCAGATCTAGCAAGTGGAAACAGGCGCCGAAGAGCAAAATTTTCAGCAACGACCAGCGCCTCGCTGCTTTGCAGCAGCTGCGCTACATTGTTCTAGTTATTTTTTTAACAGCAACTACAATGTTTACAGTTATTTTTTCAGCATTCTCTATAGTAAAATAGCTACAAGACAGCTTGCCGAACAAGCCAGACAACCTGCATAGCATCGTACAAAAATGACGCGTAGGTCTAGCAAGTGGAAACAGGCGCCAAAGAGTAAAATTTTCATAACGACCAGCTTGTTCGCCTCGCTGCTTTGCAGCAGCTGCGAAGCAGCAGCTACAATGTTCCAGTTATTTCTTCAACAGCAGTTATAGTGTTTACAGTTATTTCTTCAACACCCACTACAGTAAAATAGCTGCAAAACAACCTGCCGAACGAGCCAGACAACCTGCATAGCATCGTACAAGAATCTGGCAGGCGAAGGATAAAGGGTTGAAGAAAGTCTCGGAACAGCAAACGGTCACTGCAGCCGGGTGATGGTAGAAGCTGCCGAGATTTCCATGTCACCAAGACCCGATATATGTTCTTTTTTTTCCTTAAAATTTTAACCATTTTGAATCTTGTCACTTAAAGGTATTAAATAAAGTCTAATTACAAAACTAATTGCAGAACTTTGTACTACTTCACGAGATAAATCTAATAAAGATAATTAAACCGTGATTAAAAAATAGTTATTGTAGCATCACTGTAACAAAACATAAATTAATTAGGCTCTTTAGATTCGTCTCGTAAATTAACCCCCATCCGTAAAAAAAAATTATAATTATATTTTATTTAATACTTCTAAATAGCAAGATGCTAAAATTTTAGCCAAAGAAAACGAATAGGGCCTAACGGGGACAGCATATCGTTGAAATCAAGAAAGTCATGCCATCTAAAAATGCAACTGACATATCACATCTCTCTCTTTTGTGAAGCGCACTACTCATCTCATCATCTCCAATCCGCGCGCAGGCCATTGCATAAATATGCAGAGCTAAATGTCAGCATGTTATAGCACAGCAAAACGAGAATATGACCAAACAGACAGCGATCCTAGCTTGCACATTACATGAAGCGTGTCCAACAGTCACCACATACGCACCCGGACGTCCACTCCACTATTTCAGCATTAGCGGCAGTGTGCAAAAACAAGAATGAGAAAAACAGAGTAAAGTAGAACCAAATTAAACAGCTGCCTTCCCTTCATCAGATCAAAGACCTTGCTTTGCGTTACTTTCTCAAATCTGCATTACCTATAAATAAACAGAGTAAGGCAATTATCCCTGTCTAAAATGTCTGCTAAACAAGGTAGATGTTCAGCAAATTATGAACTTCACGAACAGCTATGAAACAAAACCAACATTTTTCAGCGGCATGAAGGTGCTAGTTCATCAAGATATTGCGTACCCTCCACCGAGAAGCAGGACAATCAGGTACGGCGCGCGTCTTCAACCCCGGACACCGAACAGGAAGCACAGCACGAGGGCGGAGATCCTCAGGAGGCTCGCGGCCCCCGGCACCACGGCGCCTCCCGACGCGACGTAAGCGACGGCGTACGCGGCCGCGGCCGTGAGGAGCACGCCCGGGATGAGATGTTCGCGCGCAACGAAGTAGGCGGCGGCCCTGACCATGAGGATGAACGCGAGGGCCTCAAGCAGGGTCCTCTTGACCTTTGAGAGGCGGCGGACGAGGTCCTCGAGCTCCAGGTACGCCGCCGCGCGCGCGATCACCTCAGGGTCCTCCGGTCCCTCCGCCGACTCCGGCGGCGCGCGGCGGGCGGCGGCGTCGTGGGCGTGGATCACCGCCTCCACGAGGCGCCGGCTGGCCTGGGCGAGCTCGGCCGTCGCCTCGGCGTAGAGGGCGGCGTTCTCGGCGATACCGGCACGGACGGCGTCGAGGACCTCCTGGACGTGGTCGACGTCGACGAGGAGGTCGTTGAGGTTGTCCATCACCTCCACGACGATGGGGTTCTGGAGGATGGCGTTGGCCATTGCAATGCAGGGGAGGCGGCGCACTCTGGTTCGGTCTGGGCTGGAGGCAGGGGGCTTCTGTTGGGTTTTTGGCTTTTCAGTCTTTTTTGACTGGAAGTCTGGAAAAGGTAGGAGAAGTACGGTGGTTGTTGAGGATGGGATTTTGTCGGGGAGCAAGCTCTGTGCCAGGCATGGCTTGTCTTGGAAGTTAGATTAGCAACCATGATAATTTTTCTGACTCTGTTACTGTACTGATTAATGAAGGAATTGTAACAAGAATTGCTTTTGTGCCCAATCCAGTCTCTCTCTCTCTCTCTCTCTCTCTCTCTCTCTCTCTCTCTCTCTCCTCTCTCTCTCTCTCTCTCATAAAAATTGTGTTGGGCCCAATCCAGTTTCACAGCACCATACTTGAGCATATCTTGTACCGATCGGTGATTGGTGTTTGATCAAAATTCATGTACTTCAAAAGTTTGGTTATGATAAATCAAATGTAGACAGAAATGCAAACCATAAAAGAATTGCATCCCTGAAATCTCTGAGATGTCTGCCTTTAATTTGCAATCTCAACGTCATCAGAAACAAAATGCCCATCGAGCGTGTTACAACGAAATGATCAGAAACTGAACTTCACAAACAGAGATCAAACGACAGCAACAATATTCGTCAGGCACCCGCGTTAGTTTCTCTGTAAACTTTCTCAAGACACATTCCGTACCGACCACCGAGACGCAGGAACGCAATTTAGAACAAGCGGCCGGCGGTCCGATCGAAGATCAGACGGCAAGCATCAAGCGCGGACCCCGGCCGAAGAGGAAACACAGCACCAGGACGGCGATCCTCAAGAGGCTCGCGAGCCCGGGCCCCACGCGGCCCCACGACGCGACGTACGAGAGCGCGTACGCCGCGGCCACCGCGAGGAGCACGCCGGGGAGGAGCGGGGCGCGGGTCACAGCGAAGGCGACGGCCCGGAGCATGAAGAGCAACTTGAGGGCCTCGGTCAGGTCCCGGTGGCGCTTCGAGAGTTGGTCGACGCGGGCCGTGAGCTCCAGGTACGCCGCCGCGTGCGCGGCCACCTCGGGGCCATCCATCTCCACCACCAGCACCTCCTCCTCGTCCTCGTCGTCCTCCTCCAGGGGCGGAAGGCGGGCGACGATGTCCTCCGCCGCCTCCATGAGGAGCCGGCGGACCTCCGCGAGCTGGGCCTCCGCCTCGAAATAGGCGGCGGCGTTCTCGGCGACAAGGGCGCGCACTTGACCGACGAAGCCCTGGATGAAGTCGACGTCGAAGAGGCGGTCGGCGAAGTCGTCGATCATCGCCTCGAGGTTGGGGTTCTCCACCACGGGATCCTCCATTACTGTCGGGGTTGGGGGGGGCTTTGGACTCGATGGCAGTGGGGTTCTGTTGGGTTTTTGGCTTTTGGACTGGAAAAGGTAGAAGAAGTACGGTGGTAGTTGAGAATGAGATTATCAGGGAGCCAGCACTGTACCAGGCAATTCTATGTTTGTGTTGATGTATTGGCTAATGACCCGAATCCAGTCACAAACAAGGAGCACATCTCTGTACGGGTGATAAATCGTTAGTACAATCTCATCACTTTTCTGATGTAGATAATCAAAGTTAAAGAGTTTGCACAGAAGAAGAGAAAAAAGAGAGGGGCAAAGTTAACAAGCAAAGACAGCACATGCATACTGCACTAATCTGAGATGTCTGCCTTTAATTTGCAATCTTGATGCCATCAAAAAGTCGATTTGAGCGGTAACTGAACTTCCTAAACAGCGATCAAACGACAACAACAATATTCGTCAGGATTCCTTGTTAGTTTCTCTGAAAACTATCTCAATCCACATTTCGCACCCACCACCGAAACGCAGGAAGGCGATTGGAACAACCTGCCGCCGGCAGGACGATCGAAGATCAGACGCCAAGCATCAAGCGCGGACCCCGGCCGAGGAGGAAACACAGCACCAGGACGGCGATCCTCAGGAGGCTCGCGAGCCCGGGCACCACGCGGCCCCACGACGCGACGTACGCGAGCGCGTACGCGGCGGCGATGGCGAGGAGCACGCGGGGGAGGAGGCGGGCGCGGGTCACGGCGAAGGCGACGGCCCGGAGGATGACGAGGAACAGGACGGCATCGACCAGATCCTCGTGGTGCTTCGAGAGCTGGTCGACGCGGGCCGCGAGCTCCAGGTACTCCGCCGCGCGCGCGGCCACCTCTGGGCCATTCATCTCCACCAGCAGCACTGCCCCCTCATCCAGGGGCGGAAGGCGAGCGACCACGTCCTCCGCCACCTCCACGAGGAGCCGGCGGACCTCCGCGAGCTGGGCCTCCGCCTCGAAATAGGCGGCGGCGGTCTCGTCGACATGGGCGCGCACTTGAGCGACGAGGTCCTGGATGAAGTCGACGTCGAAGATGCGGCCGGTGAGGTCGTCCACCACCGCTGCGAGGATGGGGTTCTCGACCTCGGGATCCGCCATTTGCAGTGGGGGCTGTGCGCTCGAGGTCTAGACCACGGGTTTTGGGTGGGTTTTGGGCTGGAGAAGCACGAAGGTTGTTGGCGAAAGGATCGTGAGGTCGGAGTCGATGTCATGGAGCCCCTGTTATTGTGCCGGACATGACTTGGACGAAAAGTTGAACTTGCAAGAATGATTAGCAGGAGCAACTGAGTTGCTGTTAGCGTAACACTCGGTGATATACGAATTATAAAGATGTTGAATTGTGTATCTATTGAGAATAAGAACTTTTATTTGGTTTCGAACTGTATGTACTTTTCAAAATTTGCTCTGTAAACGAATCGGTTGTACATGAAGGTGCTGCACGTCAAAATAAGAACATACAGAAGTCATGTGCATCAATATTCTGGAGACGGCCAGCCAACACAGATCTGGCACTCGACTGTCCGAGGCGTTTGAAGGCTCAGCATTTCGCTTTGCCACAGGTTGATAGAGAGGTCAAGACTCAAGAGAGCTGTGGACGAATGCCAGAGCGTGGTTCTTTTGATAAAACATTCCACGTAGCTGCCTACACAGCACAAGGTGCTCAAACGGTGAAACTGGAAGAAGCGCTGATCGACTGATTTTTCAGGCTAGTCGACCCCGTACCCAGTCATTAAACCAAAAATTTCGGAAAATGGTGACTGTCACTAACTGGCTACTCAAGCTCAGTGCCTGAGCTATACAAGACACCAGCTCTAAAATCATTTTAAACTTCCGAAAACGAGAGAAACTTCCATCGTACAATTCGATCCCAGGTGGCAGGTGGAGATGGTTGAATTTTAACAAATCGTCTCAGCACATATGTTCAGACAACCTTCCTGTATAGCTAGATCAGCAGGTATGCGCACCTGTGATCAGTCCAACAAAGGACTGTGCGTTGTGCCTTCTACTGGCCAGAAACTACATCGATTAAAACAAGAATCAGACTAGATTTCATGACAAATGGGTATCAGGCACGGATAGAATACTCTTGCCACCAACATGAAAACTCCAACAGTACGGATGTAGCAAGCGTTGGTGTTTCATCACATACATTGAGTGTCACAGATAAAATGGGTAGGACTCTCGTAACTAAAACCAGAATTTGATCTAAATAAAAGCTGCCAAAGCATATTTTCAATTAAAAAAAAGTAAAGAGCAGAGTTCGACATCCATTATATAATTTCCTATAGACCCACAACATCAAAGCTTGAAAATATGAACTGAACCATGTTAACCAGAATCTATGTAACCCTGCTCTAGTCCCTACAATGGCCGAGACAAACGATAATCAGATTATAATCACTAAAGTGAAAAGGCGAAAGATTTAAATAGGTAATCACTTAATCACTAATCTGGAGTCTCCTCATACATGACCAACAAGGAAAAAATAGAAAAAGGAGGATCTAATTTCTATATAAACTTCATAACATCCATAGGACTACATGCAAAACTCGAATCCAGCCAAAGTTTTCCAACATGCACTTGTAAATCAATGGTGCCAAAAATATAGAAGCATGCCGCTTGCATTACAATCCATATATTCAATTTTCCAAATTATCAGCACCAAATCTCAAGCATCAACTGTGATGCAGACAAAATGCATCAGTGGAAATCACACAATCACAAAGGGAATGCCAATCATGAATGTGGATACAATATATCCCTTAATATACATCAGTAACAGGGATAACCTATTTCTGCCTTCTGGGAAACAAGTTGCTCCACAAAACAGAAATGAACTACTAGCCCACACAACAGCAACCTAAAACCAACCAAAGCATCCTAGGTATACAATGAAAAGGTATCAGTTCACCACACTACAGTTCTACAAGGTCACGCATTTCCCAAAATCGTCTGCTTCTTTCAGAACAAATTAACTCTGCTATACATACGTCCCCTACTTACGTCTATCATGTACCATCAGATAGATTAGTACACTATCACGGACAGCATCTCACAGCGTGAGCCAGAAAATTAAACCAAGCATGCATGCACATGTTGCTGCTGTTTAGTTGTACACGGCTGTAATACAGCCGGGTCGTGTGTATCATTTCTGATAAAAGTAGCGGGCAGCTTGAATTGGCCAAAACTATAACAAGAAAATACTATGCGATGCCTAGAAAACAAAATTATATGCCCCATTCCACTTCATCTAATCATCAGACCGGTACCTACGCAAAACAACTCAAGTGACTGAACAGAACAGAAAACAGTATTAGAACTACGACCAGACAGTACACAAATTTCTCCAACAGGCATCATGCGACAAAAACACTCGCACCCAAAAAAAAAAAACTCAGCAAAGTCGAATGGTAATCAACTGCAACACAGTCAAACAGTTACACCCTCATTTCATGCCAAGCAAATCATCAAAGGATTTAAAGGATAAGTAAACAGAGAGCGCATTCATTTGTCAATGCAAACCATTAAGATAAGCAACAGAAACAAGATGCTGAGCCGTAGCAGTGAAATAAACGATACAGCATTCCTCAATTGCACATCACATGGAGTATCTAAACATCTTCCATTCACCACCAAAAGCACGTAGCGTGATAAATGAATAGCAGCGATTAAACATAACAAGCCTCCAGATACCTATGTTCCTGTGGGCTATTAAGCACTCATAGAAGTCATATTACTTCCAGTTCGATAATAGCGGCATCACCATGAAAACTACTCATCACTCATCATCAAACCTTCCATAAGCTGTAGCAGCAGAGCAAAACTTCCTCCACATCATAGCACCATTTTACCTCTTCAGGCGGAGATAGACCAGCAGGATGGCAGCCGTGATGGCAGCGCCAGCTGCCGCGGACGCGGCCATCCCCTGCCACGCGACCTCCACCTCCGTTGAGGCCTCAGCCTCCGGTGACGCGTCCCTGTCCTTCGAAGTGGTGGCGGCGGCGGCGGATGCCTTCAGGGCCTTGAGATCCTCCTCGAGCTTGAGCTTCTCCTGGCGCACGGCCTCCAGCTCCTTGGCGACCTGCTCGTGCTTGCGCTTCTCCATCTCGCGCTCACCCTTCTCGATGTTGAGGACGGCCTGGAGGCGCTCGAGCTCCGCACGGAGCGAGGCGGCCTCCTTCTCGGACGAGGTGGCCGCGGTCTCGGCGAGGGTGACCTCCTCCCGCGCCTGCATGAAGATCCCCTCGATGCGGTGCGCCTCCGCGGCGATGGCCTGGTTCTCGCGGCGCGCCTCGGCGAGCTTCTCCTCCAGGTCGAGCTTGGCGGCGCGGAGGTCCTCGATCTCGGCGCGGGCGGCGACGGCGGCGTAGGACTTGGCGGCGTTGGTGCCGGCGACACCCTTCTCCTCCTCCTGCTCCTCCTCGGCGACGTCGCCGTTGGGTGCGGGGTTCTCGGCGACGGCGGCGGCGTAGGACTTGGCGGGGTGAGCGACGGGGAGCTGCTCCTCCTGGGCGACGCCGCCGTTGGTCGCGGTGGCGGCGGAGGCGAGGGTTTCGTCGCCGTTCTCCATGGGGGAATTGGTGGGTTTTGGGCTTGCGGTTTCTGTGCGCGAGATTGATGCGGCGGCGGCCTGGGTGGAATGGGATGGAAAGGCACGGGAAAAGGAGAGGCTTCTTTCTCTTTCTTTCGCCTCTCCGTCGCCCCCGTGTCTTGGTGAGGGGGTTCAGAAATATCTGGAAGTGTAGCTTCCCCTCCGTTCAATGACGGGTGGGCATGCTCCGGGCGTCGCGGCGGCGGCCATACTTGTCAGTTATGCGTAACCGTCTGATGGGCGTGCGTGACGGCGACGGTGGAGCGCTGGGTCCTCCTGTCAGTGGGTGGCAGGGCGGGTAATACTTGCGTGTCGAAGAAGTTGATGCCTGGAGATCAGGGAAGCGAACGGCGTTATCTCCGCTCCTGTGGCCTGTGGGTCTAGTGCGCTGCATCATCATGGGCGCGGTCGCTGCTTGTGGGCCCGCATGCATCTCAGATGGGCAGATGGCATCATGGCATCGAAAATGCTGTTGCCATGTTTTTTTTTAAACACAAATGGTGTTGTCACGTTACAATGTACAACTCAAACACTCATAACACATGCACACTCATATTTATAAACACATATACGTAAACCCTACCCGACGGCCACGTCGCCTACCGTATTAGAAAGTTCACTCTCACCAGGAATCGAACTCAGAACTTTAAATATGCTACTCGGGTGCCTTAACCATTAGGCCCAGACCCCTTTTGCCAGATAACTTGTGTAGTCGGCAGTTTCGATTGGGCTGCTACCTGTCAGGCTGTCACGCCTCATTTGTCTTCTCTGAACTGGGCTGGCCTGGCAAACTTTTCTAATCCTTCAAGATGGGCTGCTTCATCTATCCAAGATGGGCCGTGTCTACGATCTTTGGGAAAACTTCGGGCGTCTCCTGGACGAAAAGGTGAAGGCGTAAACCATGGAGTAGCCGCAACGCTCAATTTGTCCTCCCATTCTCTTCCGCCGCGTCTTTCTAATCGAAACCCTAGAAGAGCTCCTCCACCAAGCTCCCGACTCCGAACCACGCCGCCAACGACCGAAGGCTGAGGCAACCGCAAGCCTCGCCCCAGCCATGGATCTGGAGATCGTGGGGCGCCACGCCCTGCTGTTCGACGACGACGCGACGGCGGAGGTCGTCAACTCCGGAGGCTCCCTCGTCCCCTGGGCCGCCGTCGGTGCGGCGGACCTGCTCCTCGACCGCCACGACGTCCGCCACCTCCTCGACCGCGTGCCCCCTCGCCCGCGCCGCTCCTACTCCACGGCCCTCCTGTCCGCCCTCTCCCCCGACGGCGTCTCGGAGGCCGAACTCGATCGCGAGCGCTACCTCGACCTCCCCACTGGCGATGACGGCGATGATGACGAGGGAAGCAGAGATGCGCCCCCCTCAGGTATTAATTTCTCCATCGCGCCTGACAGATTTTACTATATTTTACACCCTCTGTAGCTGTCAGCTGTTGTGCTCTTTGATGTGGTCGATTTGAGCTCAATGATGAACCATTTACCACTAGATTGGTCGTGAATCAAGTAGGAACAATAGTAGTACACGCTGTGATGTATTTGTGTAGGGTTACCTATAAAATGTTAAACATATATGGCTCATTTCGAGATACTGTTGTCTTGTTAATTTCCTGATTGGATAACCAATTGACTTGTTTATATTTTGTCACGGCATGCCATTCAATCCCACCTGAATGAATCCTGCTGTTCCTATCTAAGCCCTGTTAAAGCAAAACATGAGGGTTAGATTTTTTTTTTTTTTTTTTTTTGATATGCTGAGACATATACATGACCCCCATGTTAGCAGCAAATATATAACATTATCTAGATTTCCTGTAGTAAAGTTCACAACTATGCAATTCTACCTATTAAGATAAGAATATTGGGGCATTTGCATATCTGGCCTCTTTTTGAAAGCTAATTGCATAGTTGGCCTCTTTTTTTAGGGTTTGCATATTTGACCCTCCTTTTTTGAACTGAAGCTTCCGTTTGGCCCTCTTTTGTAACGGGGTTAGCAGCAGTCAGTTTTAAGCATTTATAAAAATTAAAAGAAAGAAAAGGATAATGAAAGGGCAATGGAAAGGACCAAAGTGCCCTTCTTTCCCTTTCCCGTTCTCTCTCGGGCCCTTCTCTCTCCCGTGACCTCTCTCTCTTGTTTTCCTTCGACACGAGCCATGGGTGAGGCGGGCGAGCCCTAACCTAGCTTGGGGTGGGCTCGGAGGGAGGAGAGAGGAGGCGGCGCGGCTAGCCCGGTGCGCAGCTTGGAGGCCGCCGCGGCGCGACCCCGGCGCGAGAGCGGGGTGCGACCCTGGCGCTAGGGCGGAGCGCGCAGGAGGCCGTTGCGGCTCGTCCCTGCCCCAGGTGAGCTGGAGCAAGGGAGCCGGCACAAGTCGAAGGTTGCTGAGCGAGCGCCATGCGCGCGGGCTGCTGCTTGGTCGCAATTGCGGTGTGGAAGCGGCGCGCGGGGCCACAGCCTGTGACGTCAACAACGCGGGTGCGCGTCGTGCGGGCTTGCTGATCTCACGTGGTTGTGAATTAAGTTGTCATTATCTGCTTAATCAAATCTGCTTCTTGTCTTTGGTCTGTTAATCAGAAATTGCTGCCCTTTAATTTCCGGCTGCTTGTTGGAGACGCAAGCAAGGAAATATAGTGGTGTTGAAAGCTTGAAATGTTGTCGAATTGTTCAAATTACTGCTGGAATGTTGTTGAAATTTAAAAAAAAAAGAATTTTAGTTAAATTGTTGTTACAACAATTGAAGACATGTTCAAACTGCTGTCAAATGTATTCAAATTTGTTGTTCAAACCTTCAAGTTTGATTTCAAATTGCTGCCGAAATTTAAAACTCACAATGTTGTTTCACAAATAAGGTCATTCATGCAAAAACGATTAAAAAGCAGGGTCAATCATGCAAAGGGTATGAAGGTCTTTTTATCATGGACTTAACACCGTTAGAGGGCTCAAACGGAATAAGGTCAAGTTTATGTTTCAGTTTGAAAATAAAGGGCCAAATACGCAAACCCTAAAAAATGAGGCCAACCATGCAATTGGCTTTCAAAATGAGGTCAGATATGCAAATGCCCCAAGAATATTTGGCACCTGGTTAAAGTTAGCAGTGCTTTTCGATCACATATATCTTTCCCGTTATATCTTTGCAAGTTTGCAGGAAGGTTGCTTTTATTTTAGTTGATGAGCATCTTAAGTCAGGTCAAGTAAGAGACTTTCTTCTATTGCTCTCATAAGAAGTAACTTCGCGCCTGCATGTTTTCTCCCCGTTTCCTGAATTTGTTATTTTATTTTATTTTGTACATAGTAGTCTGTTAGCTGACATATCATGCTTATGCAGGAGATGGGGAACGTACTGGACAGTCTGGCTATAATGCTGTAGCTTTCTCCTATGGGAGTACTGTGGAATCAAATGATCCAAATTCTTCGAGCTCGTATTACCGCCCATCATTTTATGTACCCGAAAGCTTGTTGAATAAGCTGGTTAGTATAAAAGCTTTGACTTCTAACTTTAACCTTCTTTCTTCCGAAATGTGATAGAAATTTATTTCTTTATATACTTCTATTAATTTTCTTCAGTTGATCCAGCGATAATTGTCGAAGGTGCATGTGTTCTTCTAAGGATTAAATGCCTGTTTCAGATGATTGGAGCAGAGATGAAGTTCCTACTAGTGATGCACACTGTTTCCTTGCAATGTATCTTGACGTAAGGAGTAGGCAGGTGGGATTAGAATGATTCAAATGCTACATATAACAGAACTGAAATGGGATGGCTGTTCTATGATGATATACCAGTTTTTTTTGTACTAATTTATTCTGTTGATAATCATGTGCTTTTGTGCTCTCTGACCATTACTGAACATTTCCTTTTTTACCACCCTATCTTTTGTTTTACAGCCACCCTCTGAGAAGGTGCATCAGATAATTGCAAGAACGGCATTATTTGTCAGTGAGCATGGGGGGCAGTCGGAGATTGTGTTAAGGGTGAAGCAGGGAAGTAATCCAACATTTGGATTCTTGATGCCTGATCATCATCTTCACAGCTACTTCCGGTACCTTGTTGATCATCCTCAACTGCTCAAAGGTGATGCGGATAACGATGATACTGATAAAGGGCACAAAACAGTTAACAGCGAGACTGAGCATACATCATCTGGTGGGGCTCTATCATTACTTGGGAATGCGTATGACTCAGGAGATGAAGAGGAAGGCACACTTCTGGCTAGCTCAAAAGGCATGGATCTTGAAAAAAGGACCAGCACTGTTGTGCAGGGCCATGGAAAACCTGCATCCATTGTACCTGACAATGAAGAATTACGGAAAGATCAGACAGCGACAGCAGAAGCTGCAGGCAAACCAATTTTGACAAAGAAGAATCCAGTGCTTACTGGTAACAGCCTTCTTGCTGCTCAGCGAGAAAAGGCAAAAGATGCAAATGTGAAATCGCAAAACACCAAGTCAGGCTTGTATGAGACTAAACAAATGATCCTGGAACCACCATCTTTCTTGAAGCGCACAATGGAGAAAATAGTTGAGTTTATTCTTAGGAACGGGAAGGAGTTTGAAGAAAAACTCATTGATCAAGACAGAACGTCAGGGAGGTTTCCATTTCTTCTGTCATCAAATCCATATCACTCATACTATCTCAAGATGCTCCAGGAAACACAAGAGGTAATTTGATTCACACTTGTTTATGTTAATCTTGAAAGATTTGTGTATTACCTTTTTCTATGACAAGATTTTATTATGTTTTAGAAATTAAAAAAATTGTATTACACAATGACTTCTAGCATCTTTTCTCCATGCCTTACTCTCACCTCTGGTATTGATGTGTTTAACAAAATATCTGTTTATTAACTTGTAATTGACCTAATTGAACTTTTGAAAAATATCTGTTTATTAACTTCTTGCATCTTACACTTCATGCCTTACTCTCTGACCTCTGGTATTATTATGTTTTAGAAGTAAATATTTTGTTCACGCCTTTATTTATTACCTTGTATTTGACCTAATGGAACTTGTTTGCTGTTTGCACAAGTTACAATTTATAGGAATAGTGTTATTGCAA
The DNA here is from genome assembly GCA_007726485.1 of Eragrostis curvula. NCBI lineage: Eukaryota > Viridiplantae > Streptophyta > Magnoliopsida > Poales > Poaceae > Eragrostis > Eragrostis curvula. The sequence goes on from RWGY01000159.1 coordinate 17,456, forward strand.
AAGTGACGACCCTGTTTTTTTTGTTTATTGAGCTTCTTTTTTGGTTCCCTAAATATCATATTTCTGCTTCAATTACTATTATTATAAGAGATTACTGCCTTATACCCTTCTTGAATGCTCTTGATACATTCAAACCTTACCCCCCCCCCCCCCCCCCCCCCCCCCCTTTTTTTTTTTTGCCATTTTGCTTTTGTTGTACTCTTTAGTTTTGTCCAGCAACTGGCTGTTTTCCCCCTCTAGGCTTGGATGCTTAATGTTTTGAAATCTTGAGGAGATGTGTTTCTGTATTGCTATCCTGAATCCTGATGGCTTTTTATGATATGGCTGAGGAGATGTGTTTCTGTATTGCTATCCTGAATCCTGATGGCTTTTTATGATATGGCTGTGCGTTTTTTTTTGTTTTTTTTTTGGAAGTGCACATGATGTCTTACACTTGATCTCTGAACTTCAGGTAAGTTCACATGTGGAAATTATTGGTAGCTGATGCACTATTTTTCTTCACCCCATTTGTGTTGTTGAAATTGCTTGACGCTAGTAAAGTTTTGGTGTAAATATCTTATGATGTTCCATTTCAAGGATTGCATTCTAAGGTTTTCTTTGAAAATGTTTTTGCCATGCACATGATTAAGTTACTAGTTGTTGTCTTGTATTTATTTGAAGCAGTACCCTTCGACTCAGTTGTTTCATTCTGCTCATCTTTGTTATTTGTTTTTCTTTTTGCAACTTTACCTTCTATTTGCTAATGACGTCTTTTCTAGCTCATCTTAGATTGAACTATTGGAAAGAATATCCTGCAGCTACAGCATTGCTTGTTTGCAATTTTTAATGCCTATCTTTCATGCTCTGAGGAATACTATATTGTGTTTATAAATTTAGGAACACTGGAATTTACAGAAAACAGTTCAATTCTCACATGATTTTTCTGTGGCCTACGGTAAATTTTAACTGTGCTTTCTTTCAAATCTTTATGGATTTTTGCAGTCTAAGTCTCGTGGTAGAAGCCCTGAGAAGGACAGAAGAAGTTCTGAGCGGAAGGACAGAAGTCCTTCAGAGCGCAAGGACAGAAGAAGCTCATCAGAGCGCAAAGATATCAGTCATGGCAGAGGAGCCAGAAGCAAGGAACGGCTGACTACTGGCTTGGATGCCCGTGCTTCTGATAGAAGCTCAGCTGAGCCATCAGAAAAACAGATACATGACCAGCAGGGGAAGGGTAAGTTCGAGATAGTTGTTGGCGGGGTCAAGAAGGAACCTCCGCGGAATGTCACTGCAGATGAAGTTGCTGCTATTGTAATGGCTGCAACTCGTGGACTGGGTCCTGCCAATGGCTCACGTAACAACCTAAAAGAGACAAGGGACAGTGTTCATACCCTTGGAAGTACGGATCATTCGTCGAGTTTTGGAAGTCTGTCATCTTTACAGGACCGAGATGCACCGTCAAAACACACTTCAAATAGTGAAGCGGATACTTCACTTACGAGTAGTGGACTCTTAAAAAAGGAAGGTACGGGAATTATTGATGATGATTGGATTGCAAACACTATTGCAAAAGCTGCTGCAGTTGCTGCTTCGAAAGAGGCAGATTCTTCTGAAGCTACCATGACAAAGGAGCAGAAGCTGAAAGCTGAGAGGCTTAGGCGTGCAAAGATGTTTGCTGCCATAATCAAGAGTGGAGGCAGCAAGGTGAACGATTTGGCTACCGAAGCTGATCCAACTAATGAACCTGCAACGGACCCTGCTGCTGATGATACGAGTGTCTCTATACCTGATCTGCCACCTGCAGCTAAGGAACGAGAAGGTAGTTCTGTGCCCTTTGAAAGAGAAGGTTCAATCGCAGCAAAGGAGAAAGACACTGATGATGAACAGAACAGGGCTCGGAAGTACAGAAAGAAACATTACCCAGAGTCTGATGAGGAGAAAAATGATTCGGAGGAAAGCTATAAGCCCTCAAGGAAGAAGCATCGGTCAGAGCGTTCAAGAGGCCATAGTAAAGATGTACACAAACATAAGCACAAGAGTCACTCCAAGGATGGGGAATCCAAGCATCGTAGGCACCGACATAGCTCTTCAGAGGATGAGCATGAGCATCGGAGTTCCAAGTCAAGGCATCGACATAGGGACCCCGATCACTACTCTGATGATGATGATCATCATAGGAGATCACGCAAACACCGGAGGGGTCATCGCTCTAGTTCTAAAAGGAATTATGAGGATGACACAGATCGGATTGAGCAAACTCTTGAACGCTCAGAAGCCTCTCCGAGCACATTGGGTGCTAAGATTGTATCAGAGAAGCCTTCTATGGACACCACTCAATCTTCGGAGGGAGCAACTCAGGTGCCAAATGAACTTAGAGCTAAAATCAGAGCTATGTTACTTGAGAACCTGTAATGTGTTGTCCGAAGCAATGCTGTGTTTGTAACCCGGGGCTCTTTTAGGGAGCTAATGCCCGGTCGACTTTTGAATTGTTCAAATGTTCCGACGTGCTCAAGCGCCCAATATTAAATCTTTGATTATCTGCTTATTTTTTTGACACTTTATTTTCACACGTTGATGTTTACTCTACAACCATAAGCTGTATGGTTTTACGACTCTGGTCATTGTATTTTGTGTACGTGTAGTTAAAACTTATTCCACGGTAGTTGGTTTCTAGCTGTGACTGAGAATAAAAGATTGGGATGTTCGCGTACCAGGAATTGACCCGTTTCAACCGGGGTGTGGGGGGAATCGTTAGGGCCAATTAAGGGCTCACTTAATTAGTACACGAACTAAACCCAAATAGAGGTATCCGATCCAATCAAGCGCAACCAGCCGAGTCCGACCCACCCAACCCCTTCACCCGAACGGGCTTGGATTCCGTTTTCGTCACCTCCGTTACTGTGGCTCCGTCAGTTCAACGACCAGCTCCCGTTCCCGTTTCCGTTCCCGTCCTGGGGCCCGATCGCAGCCGCCCATCACTGGCGCGGACCCGAAACCCAACGCCGCGACAAAACCAGGTCCCCAGCATGAGCAAATGGGTCGCAACTCGCAACCCAAGCCCTCGCCACCAGCTCCGATCTGCTAAGCCCCCGTCGGATCGGGTTGCGGGTCGTCGCCGTCCCCAACCCACCACCTCTCGCCGCCGGTCGCCGCCGACGAGGTCTGTCTTCCTCCCTCCCCTGCTCGCCCCGTCCGACCCCTTCTTGTTCGCCCCCCTACTTATCGGATCCGCTTACCCGGGCCATAAACCCTAGCTAAAAGGCGCGGTCGATGAGCCATCCTGTGCCCGATTCATCGGGGTTACCGTTTGACCCGGGGGGATTCGACCTATCTGAGGTTTCGATTTGGCCGTTTTTAGCTAGATCGCTTGCTTGTTGCAGTTGATTTTGTCTTAGTTTTGAGGGATTGGGGAGCCCCCAAGCCCCCAAGGATGTGTAAGGAAGCTTTGGTGTGTGTGTTTCTTCTACCGGGCTACACTCTATCTTGCATTTCTCGCAACATTTTAATGGTATCTATGCGATGTGAAAAGCATTTAGCAGTGCGCGCGCGCTTGCAGCACAACAGTGAAGTTCATGCATCGAAGTTAGCTTTTCCATCTTTGAGATAGGAGAGACATCGGTTCTCGAAAAAGCTTGGAGAGACATTGAACAGATTTTGATCTGTTCATGAGTGAAAGGTATACAACTATCAATTGTTTTCCAGCTTCTGAGTGGAAGGTATCATTAGCCATATGCAGATAGTATTTAGTTTTAGTTGTTTTGTTATCTTTTCTTTCTGGTAAAGAGAAAATTTGGAGAGCATTTTACCTTTTATTTCCATTTATTTGGCTATATTCTAACACTATTACTAGCATTATATGATGTACTTCTTATGGTGTGCTGCAGTGGGCGATTGCACACGCGATAGCATGCTGGAACCAGCAGCAATGGAAGTGCCTATTCCCGGCTCAGTGAACAACGCAGTGGTGTCTGTCCCTGCAGTTCACAACCCTCGGGCACGCAAATTGCGGTCTGCCGTTTGGCAGGACTTCACAAAGGAGCGCCGTGCAGATGGCAACTGTGTTGCTATCTGTAACCACTGCAAGAAGCAGCTCACGGCAACGAGCCGGTCAGGCACTACGCACCTTCGCAACCATCTAGCAATCTGCACCACTACCTCCACACGCCGTGCTGGTAAGCGCCGGAAGCTTGTTGTGCGGCGTCTTCTCCACAACAGACCTTCTAATGATGTGCGATCCGGTGATGGCCATGCCTCCGGCGAAGAACATGACAACGTGGGTAAACACTTTGATCAAGAACTCAGCCGGAAAGACCTTGTACGGATGATTGTCCAGCATGGGTACCGGTTTTCAATGGTGGATGATGTGGGCTTCCAAAGGTTTGTCAAGAACCTCCAGCCCCAGTTTAGGATGGTGTCATATGACACAGTGATGGCTGATAGCATGGAAATTTATGAAGTAGAGAAGCTTAAGCTACAGGATGTGCTCTTGAAGACACCTAGTCGGGTTAGCATCTCAGTTGATATGTGGCGGTCGAGCACACAAATGGACTACTTGTGCTTGAACTGCCACTTCATTGACCATGCTAACGATGAGTGGAAAGTTAGGAAAAAGATTCTTAACTTTGTGCTTGTGGATGAACCTTTTACAGCTGATCAGATTGCTAATCTCATTCTAGAGAAATTGCACAGTTGGGGTATTGACAGAAAAGTAGCTGCTGTTGTACTGGACAACTGTGCCGAAGGTGACCATGTTGCCAGAGAGCTTCTCAGGGTTCTGCAGCCTAGGAGACTTCTATTAGATGGAGATTTGTTCCATGTTCGTTCTTGTGCTCATATTCTAAATCTGACAGTCCAAGAAAGCTGGGAGCAGGCATCTGACATATCTGGTAGGGTCCGAAAGATGATTAACTATGTCAAGTTTGACAGGTTTCATAAGTTTCAGGATATCTCAAAGCTTCTGCATATGGATCAAAAGCCTTTAGTTGTTGATTCTCCTGATAGCTGGCCTTCCACGTTCCTGATGTTTGAGTCTGCATGCTACTATCATGAGGTGCTTGTGCGCATGGCAGAACAAGAAGGGCACTATGATGCTTTTCTGGCGGCTAATGAGTGGGCTGATGTGAAAGCCCTCACTGAAATACTAGATGTAGTCTATCATTCTATGGAAAAGTTCCCAGTGGAAAACCCAACTGCAAACCTCTACTTTAATGAGATGTGTGAGATTCATGTTCTTTTGAGAACCTGGCGTAACAGTCCATCTCCTGTTGTTGCCAAAGTGGCTGGCCAGATGCTTTCAAAATTTGAGGGATACTGGGACCTTACCAGGCCTGTAATGGCATTTGCTTCTATCCTTGATCCTCGGTATAAGATGAAGTCTCTCGAATACTTTTTTAGGCTCATTTACGCAGATGAACAGTTTACAGCAAAGAATATGATAGATGTCATTCAGAACACCTTTCACAACCTGTACAATGAGTACAAACATCAATCATCAGATTCATGGAAGAATCTATCCAGTCTCAGTTACTCTAGAAACAGTAGCTCTGGCATGGGCTCTATGTACAGCAATGGGGATGATTCCAAGACATTCTCTCGTATCACATTATCTGATGCTCGGCGGGGACTCGATCAGTATATACAGGAGACATCGTCAGGCCAATCTGTGAAATCTGACTTGGAGATGTATCTTGAGGAAGCAGTCTATCGTCAAAAAGAAGGAAATCAGGATAATTTTGACATTTTGGGATGGTGGAAGTCCTTCGCAGCCAAGTATCCTGTACTTTCTCAAATGGCTCGTGATATTTTAGCTATCCCTGTATCTATCATCCCTTTAGACAGTGAAGCCCGCACACTAAATGAGTATCTTAGTACTATGGACCCTTCAACAGTTCAGGGATTGGTGTGCGCACAAGATTGGTTACGGGAAGAAACAGAAGGTATCAAGTCTTGCCAGATATTTGTACTTCCTTTTTAATTGATATGTTCACTGCTGTAAAGATTCATGTTTGCTTAATAGTGACAGTGTTGTGCTGTGCTTCTGCAGTTTCTGGTTCAGACGGTCATACAGATGACCAAGCACTACGCGGTGATGAACTTATTCCGGTGTCAAAATAGGTATTATATTGGAAGCACTGCACTTATCATGCATGCAATTTTCTGGGGAAAAAACATTTACAAAACCTGGTCATTGCATCCTCTCTCTCCATTTGATGTTCTCAATGAAAAAGGGAAAACAAAAACATCAAAGGCACTAAAGCACGCATCTATGTGGGTCATACAAGTGTTCAGTAATGTACAACCCACAGATTCTATTACTCAATGATATTTAGCTTATGTCCATTACCAAGTAAGAGTACCCGCAACCTGTAAATGGTAGGACCACTTATGAATGCCTATTATACAGTAAACTTATGTTTTTACTGCATGGTTGTTACTAGGATGGAGTCATAATTACCAAAGATTTATTGGCAAAAGAGACATTTGTAGCAATTGAGACCTGTGTACCGTAGTATCAAAGTCTTGGAGCCAAATAATTTTGCTATGTCTTCAGTTATCAATAATAGGCCCTGTTTGGATACGCACTATTTTTGCAGTTTTCAGGCAATACCAAGGTTTTATGGAAATACGGTAGTACTGAAAACTCCAGACTGTTTGGGTGAAAAATTTACTGCAGTTTTAAAAACCAAAGTATGACTAATACCATGGTATGTCAAGAGTTTCTAAAAATCTACTCTCTACCTCTTTTTGTTTCTTCTAAAACTGAGAAATGATGACGCGTCCTAGTCATATCACGAGTGTTCAGATTCCTTGTTGCACTTATGCTCAGACGTTTCCAATGCATTTAGTCAGAAGATAGTTGGTAATTGCTGGTGATTATTCATGCATAGTCTTGTGAGATATTTTCCTCCATGTTAACTCGAAGGACATTTCACATAATTGTCGTGCAAGCTGGAGATAAAATATCGGATGATTAAAAAACAAGGCAAACCAAACGGTATGAACAATAAAAAAAAAGAAGGTAAGATAATACGCTGGTAGCATGCTGCTAATTGGCTTCCTATTAGCTTAGCAAGGTAAAATGAACACGAAAACAGTGAAATATACTGAGTTTACCAAACGGGATTACGGTTTTGTCAAAGCTTAAGAAAACCCTGGTATCTAAAATCAGGGGCACTAACAAAAACTGTATTTTTTGAATACTATGGTTTATAAATACTGCAATGCGCAAACAGGGCTTTGGTTCTAATTCTAACTTTCAGTCATTTGTTTTGATGCCAACTTTGTCCACCTTTCTTCACTCACTCTACTATTTGTCTCTTTGAGCATAACCCTAAAAGATCAATCAATTCTGTTTTGGTGAAAAAAAAAAATAGTGTTGCAATGACACCTTTTAAATATTAGTGCATTTTATACTGAATTTGCCCTCTTTTCCCATTAGTGAAACTTAAATCTAGACAATGACACCATTGCCAGGATACGTTTTACGATGCACTTCAACCTGCTTTACTGGTCTGCAAAATTACGTTAGGATACTAATTGTAGGTTGTTTGAGAATGAAAACTGTACAGATGCACACATAAAACATATATGAAGACTGCATTTTGTATATCTACGAGACTGCAAGCCTTGTGTCTAGAACTGTTTACCTCACTATATTAATGCTCCTGAACTGTACTTATTTCCTTGTTAGTGCAGCGTCTGTTATTCTTCGAGGCTCCACTCTTATGCCTTTACACTACTTGAAGTGTCAATTTGAGTATCAATGGCTTGATTCCTTTTGCACTTTCTTTTGACTATGAGGTTCATCACATCTAACCAATTTAACATGTCCAGGTTAGACTACTGTGAAAGAAGGCTTTTGAGAAGACCGAGGGCGTGAGATGTTGATTTGTACAATGAACATAATTCATGGTCACAAATCATCAGTACTCTTCTGTAAATGTATCATTCTAGTTCTAGATGTTGACTTGTACAATGAATTCCTAGAGTCACCTCCAAAAATTACCCAGTATCTACCGCCATTCATAACAGTCTGTCTTGTATTCATTACTTCATGTGTATCATGCTGCTCGGCTAAGCTATTTGCCGAGAGGTTCGAACCATGATGCATGTCCTAGAAGGCTGAAACTCTAGGATTGGACAGTATCAAGTTAAATACATGAAAGATGGCACCATTCGAGTCTGAAGATCCTGATTCCTGAGGTAATTAATGAGCATCTAATGGATGGTAATGCTTGTCAGCAAACTAGAGAGAAAATAACATCTGCGGAGAGGGCTGGCCTTCTGTTTAGTATGAGGGCATTTGCTGATCGTACAGGCTGCGAAGTAATGCCTGTCAGGTGCTCGCCGTAAGCGACATTGTGTGCTGCAAAGATTGTTGTGTTTTGCACTAGGTGCAGTGTCTCTTATATTCTTTACCGATCATCTGCTGCGCTGCTCATTAGGACCAGCAAAGGAGAAGCTGGCAATCAATTGCACGATAATCAGTTGCCAGATTCATTCTCAGGAGACAGATGATGGATTGTTGGATTGTCTAGGCCATGCGGACACAACAGAACCCTCTACATGGTAGTATGCACGCGGAACTGGCCAGACGTGCTGACTGCTGACCCATGCATTATTCGCGCGTGCCCATCCCCATACTGCTGTACCAGGTCGGCCGTCGTCACGCCGCATGGCGCCAACGCCACGGCCCACGGCACCGGCGGGCAGCTGCCGGCCGCTGGAGTGAACCAGGAATGTCACTGTGACAGTCAAAGCACCAACACATTCTCATCTACGGAAAGATTGCAGTTGAATACTTGAATTGCCATTGAAAAGAATTTTCCTAGCTACTAGTACTGGGTACTACAAACGCTCTCCCTGAATCAAAAAGGGAAAAACAAAACCCTGGAATTTTTATCTAGGATATTATCAATGTTACAAGCAAAATAATACCATGTATACGCTCCCGGACCAAGACGCTTCATTCCCAACTCCTCCAGCCATGCCCTCCTCCGCGGTCACGCGAGCAGGCGTCGTCGCGATTGGCGGTCACCACGCTCACCAGGCGGCTCTGAACATATCACCATGGACTTGGGACCTGCAAGGTGAGCAAACACCATTGTCAGGGTTTAATTTGCTTTATCCAGTACTCTGGCAAGATGACGAAAGCACTGAAACCAATCAGAAGTTACTCCCGCTGTTGCAAGGAAACAAACACTTGAAACACATGCACACGAATAAGGAGATCACGCCAACTGCATGTGCAGTAAAAGCCATGTGGAGAATCTGGTAAATCCTACTAGCATGAATTAATATCAGAATCAATTCATCGTCATGTGTTGTGTTTATAATCAACATTAGCATGAACATGAGAGTTGAGTGCTGACCTCCACAACTACCAAAATCAAAGAACCTAAAGAAAACTCTGTAGACCTTACGATGTTTACATGTAAACAGCATAAATTCCACTAAAATTACATGGAAACAGCACAACTTCCACAAACCGTCCAAATCAGCAGTGTTAGATAACACATTCACTCCCAGATTTTATTCATTGATTCATCTTTCCCCAAAACAAAACAAAACAAAAAAAAGTTCATTGACGTCTTTTACTTCTCATGGTTTTGAGATGAAAATTTGACGGTTATCTTCCAGAAATTAATATCATATCCAACATTAAACCCTACAGCATTGTGCAAATAATGTTTCAAACTAGTGCTGCGAAATATACGTACCACAAATAGCTTTTATGTAACCTCTTAAAGTGTTCTAATAAGGCAATGCTTTCAGAAACAGTTTGTTAGGTTAGGACACTCATGAAAAGCTAAGAACATCGAGCAAACATTGATTGCTCTTAAGGAAGTTGGTGGCTCATGTGCTAAGAGGGAGGCCCATAAATAGAGCATGCAGATCATGTACATGAAAAAGGTAAAGACAATTGGTTCAAGTAAGGATCTACAGGGCCCACAAAAATCTATGAAGTCTGAGTACAATTCAATGTTGTCTCAAATTAAAACAAAGAGTAAAAAAAAGGCATAAGCACATTTTCTGACTTGTATTGAGACGCCAAACTAGTGGTTTACTTGGTTGTAAACATGACAAGGCAATCTGTTACTAAATGTTCTTACATTTTCTGAAGGGATGATTATAAACAAGTCTCAAAAGGAGAAAGCACAAGACAATGAAGACCATGTTATGACATTGAAATCCTGCTGAGTGCTGAACATGCTCCAATGTATAGTGCACATCAGATAAAGCCTAGTTTCATTGTTCATCGAGCCCCACAAAAACATAATATCACCATGCATCGACAAAATCCCGACAAGAAAACAGTATACGGCAGCTAACCTTTCAACATGAGAAACATTGAACTTGATCAAAATACAATCCTGAATTCCTGGTTCAATCAGTAATACTTATGTCAAATCATGTTATGAAGCTAGAGCCCGTAATTAATTAGGACACAAGGGCCTCCCGATGTTTATGGGCAATGGCTGTAAACTAGGCACACCACCATCAGTGCAAGCCCATCGTTTACCACAAATATAATCTATGAAGTACTACTTGCTAGACCAAATATGTGACCACAATCCAACAGTCAACTTTCAATATGACGAGTAGTTTCTAAAACGAACGCTGTGCCTAGTCGTTCCCATTCCTCTCATGCAAGCTCGGATCTGAAAACTAGCCATAAATCCATCGCTCGTTGTGATCTGACAACAAAACCATACTGAAAAAAAGGAAATCTAATTCACATTCCACTTGACCGTGTTACTGAAAAAAATTCAAAGAGGGCACTTGTTTTGTGGGAAATGTCATATACCGTGATCGTGCATAAAGTTTGTTCAAGAGAAATAGCAGAAACAATAACCATCTACTACGATCTATAGCGCGTCCATGTACGTGTATCCAGTACTTCGCACTTCCACCAAGAATAACACAACCCAACCAGCTGAAGATAGAACAGGACGAGAGCTAGTAGGAGTGAAATGTACTCCAGTTGCAAGGAGACATGGGACGTCAAATTAAATTGAGCTAGAGGCGGAGCTCACCTTCTCCTCGGCGTGCTTCCGACGAAGCCATGGCGGCCTGGGGTGAGCCTTCTGGTCCCCGTCCGTGGCCATTCGCTGGTCCTCGACCTTTCACCGGCACGGGCGAACACAGCAGCGGTGGCAAGGACTGGGGAGCGACGAACAAGGTGGGCGAGGGGAGGGCCGTGTGTGTCTCCCAAAGATGGGAAGCTGAGTTAAAACCAAGCATAGGGCTGAGCCTACTTCTTATTTTCTTGTGGAGAGAGAGAGAGAGAGAGGAGAGCAGGGGCAAAAGGAAAGGAGGGAGCAAACGAGCAATGGCTGTCAGCTGTTTTCCCTGCTTTTTCTCGAGCCTGCACAGTACTCGCTGCCACCGCTGGCAGCGCACACAGAACAGCAGTCCTTCCTACATCTCGCGCTCCGATGAAATCGAACGCGAACGGTCAGGGGTCGGTCCCCCTCCATAGTCCATCCACGCTTGGTCCACCCTGTCAGTCGCTAATCTTGCGACATTAGGCCCACATGAAAACGTTGTTAGCGAGATGTTCAAGACAGGTTTGAAGCCACTGCCAGTGGGCCTACCGGTAGGCGGGACCACATGCTACTGCGCGCGCGCGTGGCCGAGTGAGAGTAGGCAGCCGCAGCAGTAGAAGAGTAGCCGTAGAAGAGTAGCCGCGCGACGCGACTCTAGCGACCAGCAAGCGAACCTCTTGGCATCGTTTCCGACTCCAGCGACCAGCAAGCGAACCTCTTGGCATCGTTTCCGATCCCTCTCTGTCTCTCCCCTGTCGTCTCCCTGCGGCAGCGGCAGGGGTGTGGGCCCTGCTTGGCTCGCTTTTATCGTGTGTCTCAGGAAACGGGAAAGGATTGCAACGAGAGAGAGAGACGGCCCGTGTCCCGAGAGATCGGCAAAGATTTTGGGGGCGCATCCTTTAATGCCTCCGGTAGCCGGTTGCCGTCGTTTGTGTTTCCAAGCCAAGACAGTGGAGTACTAATCTAATCACAGCTGTGAAACTTTCCGTTATCGGGCACGGGCAAGAGATGCTAGTACGGTAGTACCGTCGTGTGGTGCTGGTGCGCCGCGCCGGTTTGTTTCGCCGTTTTTCATCTCGGCGCGGGGCGTGGCGACTCGACGTGAACTGGAACTGGACACTGGAAGCGCACGCGGCTCCGGCGGCTTTTCAGCTGGGAGCCTGCGGTGGCTACGCGTCGGCAAACCAGCCCAGCCCCTGGCCGAAGCAGGGCGCTGCCTGGCGGCCGGCACGCCGCGCCGCGCGTTAACTAGCTAGCGTGCGTGCTGACGCGCCGTCCCGGGCCGCCCGGCAGGCGTCGTGCGCGCCGCCGCCGATCCCCCTACATAATCCATATAGCTAGCGGCTACCAAGCGTAGCTCCGCCGATTTCGCCGTCGGAGCCCGCGGCTACCCTGCCAGACGCGGCATGGGGAATACAGTAGGAGTAGCTCCGTCCGAGCGAGCGCTACCGTGCTGTCGCCGGTCCGCACGTCACAAGCCGAAACAGTTGTCTCAGCCAAAACCTGAAACGAATGAGCAACACGCTGGTTTGGTTTTGCCCTATCTGAGGATAAGACGATCATACGGGCGCTTTGAGTTTATCTGGCACCCAGATACGCAGCCACGCCAGCACACAGCCAGCAGCATGGGCGCTCGATCACCTCCAAGCAACAAATGATCAAACAACTAGTAAACACAGCTTACTTATTACAGCACTCCCCGAACGGCTCTCGCGATCTCAAGCATCTTGTCCAACACTCCCTGCACGGTGATACTACTCCTACTCCGGCCATCCATCTTGTCCGACACACGAAGCGCCACATCCGACGCGTCGTCCGGCCACTGGCCTGGCCCCTTCTTGCCAGCTCCGGCGGGCGGCGTGGGACCACCACGCGGCTTTTGGGATCCACCCATACCGCCGCCCGGAGACCAGCGCCCCCCGCCGCTCCCGGGCTGCCGGTTGCGTGGCAGCTGCTGGTGCGCCTGAGGCGGCGGGCTCGCCCGGTGAACCGCGTCGCCAGCTGGAGGCGCCGGAAACCAAGCCGATGAGGCGCTTGCGTCGTCCTCGCTCTTGTAGCTCGGTACGTCTTCAGGCTCCTTGTTGTAGCCAAGCTCAAGAACAACTTCTTTCCCTGCGAGGGGTAGCAGAGATATACTAGTAGTACCAAGTGGTCGAGCCTCTAGTAGAGGCATGGCCAAAAACAGCAGGAGAGCAAGCTTGGAAGGAATTGATGAACTCGCCATGGCTTCTTATATTAAAGCTTGTAATTTGGGCCTGGAAATGCAAGAACTACCGAGCAGGTATATATAGCCTGAGCGTAGAACGTACCGACAGCAATGGGTACCAGCGCATTACGCATGTGCACCGGTGCACGTCAATTGACTAGTGTTCGAGTGAGCTAATTTAAGCAGCTGCCAGTCTAGCTGAGGTCCAAACTACACGTCAGGGCTTCTTCGGCTAACGGTTTTAAAACGGGGCAGGTATTTCCGATATGCATTTCTTTACCGAACGTGTGTTCCTGGCTGCCAAGAGCGCATCGAAGAAGCCAAGGCATGAAGCATATATACCAACTCATAGCTAGGGCCCTTAACGGTTTGTACTGTACACTGGATGATCACCCCCGTTGGTTGAGCAACGCTGGCGTTGCATCAAACCACCACATGCTGCGCGGCATACAATACTTGCAATTGCAAGTTGAAGATTTTCTTTCCTTAATAGGTGAAGAACTGGTAACCTGCTTTGTTTTTATCATTAATGATCCGTCCACAAAGCCTCATCTAGTTGTTAGTACCTAATTTAGTAGATAATTGTATCTCGATTCTTCAGTACGCCGATCGATAATACTATACTCTATTTTGCTCCGAAGAAGCAAAGGACATGAACAAACCTATACAAACCTTTCTTTTCATACGAAACAGGGCAATATCCATTCAGATATTCGGTATCCTATGTCGTAAAAAATATTGGATTTGGATATCAAAAATAGGAGTCATCTAAGCAATAGCTATTTAAACTAATCAATGAAGATAGGTAATCTCAACAACTTTTGTGAAACAAATATTTGGGATGTAATAAGACTATTACTTGCGTAGAGAATAAACCTAGGGATACTTGATGTAATGTTGGACCAAACTTATGGGTGTCAAAGATTTGCTCCTAAACAATGGAAGGTCATAAAATTGCATTCATGTAAGGTCATGGGAGGGTAAAGTGGCTATGCAATTCTTCTTCCCTTATAGATCACTCTCCCATCTTATAAAACCTTGCGCTATTTCTTAGGCTGAAACTCAAATTGTGGCATGACCTTGTTGCTACTACAATACTAGCTAATATGCAGTTGATAGATGAGAACCAGTTCATTTGATCCTTGCATCAGCATGGAATCATTTTGGTACAGTCAACGTATATACATTATGTTCTCAATGGCAATATAGTACAACATGATAGACAACTGTGGAAATTAAACATATATACCTTTGAAAAATAGAATCTTTATTTTGTTCTTAATAAAAGAGGTAACTCTTGTTACTGACGACAACCTAGTTAGAATTGGAAGGTAATGAAAAATATTGTTTCTGTAGTTGTGATGAAACTATATAATTCCGAGATTAGTGGAACTCATCTCTGAGTTAATGGTAGCTTGGATCATATTTTCGGCACAGGTTAAATGGAATATAATAGGGTATTAAAAAATAGGAAGAAGTCTATTTTACTACCCTCAAGTATCCATGTAGTTCACTTAACCCCCTAAACTAATGTTTGGTCTAATTTACTACCCCGAACTATCTAGATTGGTTCAATTCACCCCTTCGTGAATTTTTACTTTTTTGTTTCTCTTTGTATGGGTTATATTTTAAGCTAAAATTTTGTAGGATGGTAGATGACATCATCCTCTATGCTAGAAAAATTGTTTCATATTTTTTTAGAAATATTTTCTTGTATTATTCTATCTTATATGTCGAATTTGTATTGCACACTTTCCACATAGAAAAATTTTTTAAAAAAAAATCTTTAAACATTTTTCTAACATAAGTATGTTTTAACCTATAATCTCACAAAAGTTTACACTCAAACATGATGTGTACCTAGAGATACAAAAAAAGAAAAATTTCATGAGGGGGTGAATTGAACCAATCTAAATAGTTGAAGGGAGTAAAATGAAACCAAAAATTAGTTTAGGGGGTTAAGTGAACTACATGGATACTTGAGTGTAGTAAAATAGACTTTTTCCAAAAAATAACTCTTGCATTGGTCTTAACAAAAGTAACTCTTGCACTGTTGGAGTGCGCGACAGATGTTGTGTCATATAGTTAAGACGGAATGATTTTTTATCATAAAGTATATTCTTATTCTCACACTGGATAAAGTCATGACCCTTGCTTTAGAAGGATGAAGAAAGAAGCTCTGTTCGTACGGCATGCCACTTCATGGAGAGTTTGGACAACTTCATCAAACATGGGTGAAGGTTTAGGAATAGGATGATGCTTTAAGACAATGAACTTTTTGCTTTATCTCCATTGCCGTTGTGACAGCGATTTGTAGGTTGTGGTGAGTGCTTTCTATGGAGGAGGAGGCGGATTCTCAACATAGTGAATATTTGATAGAAAAGTATAGGCTATATATGTTCTTGAGTGTAGAGGCTGGAACGTTACATTTGCTTGTTGAAATAGTACTCCCTTTTATCCTTGAGAAAAAGAAAATCTCCACACGAACCTTATGATTGTGTGTGATTCAAACTGCGGCCCAGGACAAGCATATGGTTGTGTGTGATTCAAACTGCGGCCCGGACTTAACAGATACACCAACGACCAGCCAATTGGGCCAATCTTGGCCCATTTTCCATTGTTAATCACTCGTCAACTGGCAAAGGTTTCTGCTTCCTGGCGTGACGATTACATTTTTTATTTGCGAAATTTGGAGCCTTCATAGATGGATGTTTCTGTTCGTTACTAGTAGAGAATTGAAGAACCAGCAGGTGTCCAATGAAAACAGAAGCTAGCAAACACTGCTGGTCCTGGTAGGATTTTCTTAGGACCATCACTTAAACTCGTAGCCATTTCCTATTTGATATTTTTTAGAAAGAACAGAACAAAACGACCTAAAGCCTTCGCAAAAGAATGGTTACTTTGAAATGAGACTGTATGATATTGTTTGTACGTAAACAAATCAATATATAATCTAGATGGAACCATCCAGGTCCAAGCACAGCACCTAGCTACTCCTAACCATATTCTGAAGAAACAATGTCATAGTGATATGGATCACCTTCTCCAACAACTGATCCGTACTCCATGCATTCTCCTCACCTCAGAACAATAGCCGCGTGCTATCAAGATCAAACACTGGCTGCAAAGTGTAGCCTACACTATATAACTTTTGAACTTTCAAAGGCAGGCAGGTGCTGTCTCAAAGCCATTTGCTGAACGCCTCACCGTCAGTGGGCAACAACAGGA
Source organism: Eragrostis curvula (assembly GCA_007726485.1). NCBI lineage: Eukaryota > Viridiplantae > Streptophyta > Magnoliopsida > Poales > Poaceae > Eragrostis > Eragrostis curvula. Next base: position 33,914 of record RWGY01000159.1, read on the forward strand.
ACCTGACGCAACCTAGCAATGTAGGCCACGAGTGTCGAGTGAGCTTCTTGCTGCAAGTGTTGTTGGACAATGCCTTCTTGACTCAGGGGGCAATACCTGCTTCAGCTCTCAACCAAAAGCAGCCGGCTGCTGAACTGCCGGATCCTGAAGGGTTCAGCCCCTAGCCATTTAGCCAAAGCCCCAAGCTGCCTTATCCACTTGCCCGGCCGGCAGGTAACGACTCTCAATCCAGTTGCGTTTAATTATATACGCTGCTATGGACTGTGATGGTGTTAGGCCACGAGATATTTCAATTGTACTATCAAAAGCCATAACGATAACTTCATCCCTCTCAAGTTGTCAATTCCTATGGCGAGGTCAGGAAAGTAGCTTACCGTCGTCGCCCTCCGCCGGTGGATCGGTTGACTAAAGTTAATGGCTTATGTTGTATCCTTTTTCTTTGTGCAGTTTGTTTTTTATTTTCTTTAACGTTGACACCGCAACATTAAGAAAAGTTCGGCCAATCCGCGGTGTCAACGCCTAGGTGACGTTTCAGGAAGTTCAAGGCCATCTTTGAGTCTGGCAGGAATCTGAATATTTTTATCGGCAAGTGATGAAGCTCGGAGCAGTATATGCGGTTGCTTTTCTTTTGACATGCCTCGAAGTGAAAGTGCTCAAGTTGCCTTTAGTAGGTACTAATTAAAGAAGAATCATAATTTATCCTTGACTGAGGATAAGAAAGCAAAGTAGTAATCTGTGATTGATCTTCTCTCTGTAAATTGTTCAGAAACAACCCAAACTCGTTGGTTGACCATTTTTTCTTTCAAAACTTGAACTGAACTGGCTCAATTGGTAGCTACTTCTGTTCCAAGTCGATAAGCATCAATCGACGCATGATATGTGAGTGAGGTATATACAGGGAAAACAATATCGTAGTGACAAACAGCACATCCTGTACTGAATTTCTCACATTCCATTTACTGTTGCATATCCGTGGCCTCTTTACAGCTGCAGAGAACCATGTCGACTTGATAGGTGGTGGATGCAACGTCGTTTCCACACAGGTGTGTTGTTTAGTCTGACGCTTTCCAAGCATGGTACTTCAGATAGGCTTCCAGCCGCCGCCACCTCCAATCCTTGCTCGTCCGCAGCATGCGATGGTTCGGAGCATCTGTGTCCGTCACTTCCTTATCAGCTTAAAAACAAATCACGCTCACACCGTTCTCATTGATCAACTCGAAGACACGACCGGCATAAATGTCTTGTGCATTGTTCGTCAACCACCTAACTAAGGTCCACGTTCAGTTGTTCTTCATGCGCATAGTCGACCATTTAAATTAGCAGAAAAGAAAAGACATCAGTTCTCCCTTATTGTAAACGGATAAGACCAAGTAAAAGAATTGTCAAAACAGTTGACCTGCTCCAAACTCGGGAGCCGGTTCAACCAAAAGGAGACCCGTTCTCACATTTCTGGCTCACTTCCAAGTACCAGCTAGTATTAGTTAGCACAAAGATCATTAACAAACGCTCAATGGAATAGTCAGCCTTGGAATTCTGGAAGAACATGTTAATGTAATCATGAGAAGGCAGTGTGATCGTAGGATGGTGAGGCTACTAAAAGGCCCGGGAACATAAACTAGACTCCGTACCGAACAAGTTGACTCGCCCAGTGGCTTGCTGACCCGGGCCGGCGTGAGCCATTGTATCGGACGCCGCGTTCGGCGCAGCAAGGCGGACGAGATCTTTTCCGATCTCGAGGGTGTTCGGTTCATGTGCACGCACCTCCTGAAAAACGCTGCTCGATCGGTCCCGCCGGATCTAACGCGTTCGCAACGTGCTGGCAGGCAAGCGGGCAGGCGGCCACACGCCCACGCCGATGTGTGTGTGGGTTGAGGCCAAACCGGCGGGCGATCGGCTCAGGCTCAGTCCCAGCTGCCGAACGAAATATGGTGCCCGATTTGATCGATCTATTGAGCTGTTCGCCAGTTCCTCTCCAGCTCAAGCTCATGCCACTGCCAGTTGCGCTCGCTCGCGCTGGGGCGCACGGGGCTCGCGGCGCGCTCGTGCGACGCGCGGCCCACCACAATTATTCGGAGCAAAACGGGCAAAGGGACCAGCACGGCGGAGCGTCTCGTGCTCGCCGCGCAACGGAAGCCGGCGACCGCGTCACACGCAACATAACCGAAACGATGCCACTGCGGCGGCTGTACCGCTGCTTGGTCTGCTCATTTCGGCGGGGCGGCCGGCGCAGGACAAACGCATCCGTTATGGCGCGAGCTGCGCTTCCTTTCCGGGCGGGGGCAGCGCAGTAACGCCGGTGATTCGTCACGTACGCCCGGTCTGAACATCCCGAACGAACACGCGAGGAATCGGATGACGGAGAACGGGGGGGTCCTCGCGCTGCACGGCCGGAAAAGGGTAGCACCTGCTGGGCGTGCGTTAATGCTTTGCACAGCCTGAAATGAAACTGCTGTTGGTGTTAGTGCAGGCAGTACGTGAATGCGTTGCCCAGACTTGGAACTACCGTTAGCGGATGATGCAGTTTGTTAGTAGTTGAATTAACGTACCTACTCTTGGCGGAACCGGTCACTTCTTCAACGAGGTTGATCTCTGATCCTTCTCTTGACCTGAATTTGATCTGTTCGTAGCCTCTTTTCAAAATTCCTCGAGATGTTGTTAGGGGAAGGAATGGCACTAGACTAGTATTATAACCGTGGAAGTCAATTATACGGAGTACCCGCTTCCAACGCGGCCGGGGTGCGTTTGGTGGAGCGAACGCTGCTGACCCCTATCCTACATCATAACTCCGTTTGCAGACTCGCATCGCATGCTACAATGTCAACGCAGCAAGCACCAATGCCCCCCAAAAGCCAAGAGGGCACAACCAAACCTCCCTTTTCAGACGCACGCGTTGACCCCGACGTCTGGCAGGTTTATACACGGAGCTCTCCCCCGGCGTCCGTCAGCCGAGCAGGCCGCGCCGGATCACCAACCGCAACACAATGACCGCGAGACCTCTCTGGTCGGGGCATTTGATCCGATGGCCGCCTCCTGAGACCGAGAAGCAGCCACGACGCTCGTCGGGTTGCCCCGGCGGCCGTTGTACGTCCAATCTTGACCGGTGCTGCGGTACGTACTGGTCCCGAATTCAGTTGGCACGGCTGATCCCGATCGACTTTAAGCAAGCCCTGACCGGTGCAGCTGCAGGTTTAATTAGCGCAACCGACGGAATTAGACAATTAGTCACACTCGTGTTTCATGCTCGTTTCGGCCCTATAGAAATGCCAGTAATAGTGTCTTGCACGCGGGTTGAACAGCACGAGTAGCACGAGCATGCCCGATCTTTTTGCATGGACGCTGACCTTCTAACTACTATTATCGGCCGTAGGCATAATAACCTTTCAATTGGACTGCTATCTCGAGACAATATCTGAAGCACGAGGCCGATATTATCTGAAGCACGCTGACCTTCTATTGTTATCGGTCATTGGCATAATCCTTCAATAGTACTGCTATCTTGAGAAGTTGAGATTCCCCCCTCCGCAGGTTATTTTCTGCAGCACGAGGCTGTGGGAGCACGCAGCACGTTTTAAGTACAGAAGAAGCGTGTGCCGTCAGGGTAACGCGGGCGGCAAGAGTTGACGAGAGGGCGGTCAGGCGCGGGCCGCGCAGGCACTCGTTGATTACCCGCATGAGTCGCGCGGCGCGTTCCCACCACACACAGTGGTCAGGGGACGGAGGCACACGCGCCGTCCAGTTTCGCGCGCGTGGTCCGGACGCACCTTCCCCGTGCCGATCGTTACCCCTCATCCCAACTTGAGCTCTTTTCTTTTCTTTGCGCAGGGCCAAGTTGAGCTTTTGACGCACACCAAACACCCTCTTAACTAAACTAATCCCCCCACCCGCTTAATAATAACTCCGGGTCGTCTCCTCCTCCCGTCCGTCCTCCTCCTCTCCTCCTCTGGTATATAAACGCGCGCAAGTAACCCACACCGCCGAGGCCAGCAGAGACCAAACCAAACCAACAACAGAGCTTCATTTCGATCACAACAACCACATTTCGGAGCGGCGAGCAAGCAAAAGCAACCAACCAACCACAGGAGAAGCAAGAAACATGGCAGCGGTCGAGGTCAGCGGGCGCAGCTGGACGCCGCTGCGGACGCTGGGCCGCGGCGCGTCCGGCGCCGTGGTGTCCCTCGCGGCGGACGCCGCGTCGGGCAAGCTCTTCGCGGTCAAGTCGGCCGGCGCGGCGGCGGCCGCGGCGACGCTGAGGCGGGAGCGGGAGGTGATGGCCGGGCTGTGCTCGCCCCACGTCGTGCGATGCATCGGCGGCGGCGAGGTGGCGGCGGCCGACGGGTCGTACCACCTCTTCCTCGAGTACGCGCCCGGCGGGTCGCTCGCCGACGAGGTCGCCAGGAATGGGGGGCGCCTCGAGGAGCGCGCCGTCCGTGCCTACGCTGCCGACGTGCTGCGCGGGCTCGCGTACCTCCACGGGCGGTCGATCGTGCACGGCGACGTCAAGGCCCGGAACGTGGTGATCGGCGCCGACGGGCGCGCCAAGCTCGCCGACTTCGGGTGCGCGAGGCTGGTGGCCGGCCGCGAGCGGCAGATCATCGGCGGCACGCCGGCGTTCATGGCGCCCGAGGTGGCCCGCGGCGAGGAGCAGGGCCCGGCCGCCGACGTGTGGGCGCTCGGCTGCACGGTCGTCGAGATGGCCACCGGCCGCGCCCCGTGGAGCGGCGTCGTGGACGACGACGTCCTCGCCGCTGTCCACCGGATCGGGTACACGGACGCCGTGCCGGAGGTGCCGGCGTGGCTGTCCGCGGACGCGAAGCATTTCCTCGCCTGCTGCTTCGCGAGGAACGCCGGCGACCGGCCCACGGCCGCGCAGCTCCTGGGCCACCCGTTCGTGACGTCGGCCTGCCACGAAGTCAAGTCGTCGGAGTTCAAGTGGGTGTCCCCGAAGAGCACTCTCGACGCCGCATTCTGGGAGTCCGAGACCGACGACGAGACAGAAGACATTTCAGAGAGCCCGGCCGAGAGGATCAAGTCGCTGGCGTGCTGCTCTGCCGCCGCCGCTGCGGCCTTCCCGGACTGGGAGGAGGACTGCGACGAGTGCTGGATCGACGCGCTCGGCGGGGAGGCCGAGGCGTGCGGCGCGCCAAGCAAAGTGTCCAGCGCCGCGGCGGTGCCAGCTGGAGAGATGGGTGTCGGCGGCGGCAGCGTCCCCAGTGATGATGAACAACTGGAAACAGAGGATGTCCTCCTGCCGTTCGGTGCTGTCGTTGGAGCAGCTGCTGCTGGTCGTTCTTCGGGTGGGCGTCAGAAGAAGAATATGCGTTGTTTGAGCTCGGAGTGTCATGTGCCTCCAGTTCTGTTTGTACATCGGCTTTGTGATGGACTAGTCGATGGAATAAAGTTATGGCTTACCACAAATTTTGCTGTGCGACTCTGTTTAAATTCACATGTTCTTTTGTTTGGCGAGGGGAAAATTTCCTGTGTCTATACTCTGGTTTCGCCTAATTTTCAGTCTGCAAGACTGACCACGCACGCTCTGTTCGTTCCACACTTGAGAAATCGCATACCAGAGTACTAGTAAGTAATTTACTGCTGCAGTAACCGGGCCGTCAAGTACTGCCGAAGTGACAAGTACGTGCCGAGACACAGCATAACGCAAGGAGTACTTGGCTGTAACTCGGCGGCATAAAAACGCTAACCATTCGAGAACACCTGGGTTTATTCCATTCGATGCCTGCGTTTGTTCCGATCCACGGCTTCTCGACCACGAAACAGGCGATCCCCGAACCGCCAGCGTCAGGGTACACGCACGCACTCGCGGTCCACTAAACTAATCGCGGCGGGGGAGGAGGCTCAAAACCGCTGTACTCGGAAAACCATCGACCAGGAGTAAAGCGCGAGAGCGGCGTCGCGCTCGCGCACGGGGTGGCGTCGGCTGACGTTGACGCATGCGTAACCAGCAGTAGTAGGGGAATCAGCAGCAGCGCCGGCGGTGCCTCTCATCAGCGTCACCTGGCCCTTTGGATAGGCAGCGGGCAAACGGGACGCACCTCACGACCGCCTGCCGCCGCGGGTCGGGGCGGGGCCGCCGATCCCCGGCACCGCCACACCGTCTTGCGGCGCCTCCCGCGAAATACCTGCACGGTATACGTACAGTACCTGGGTGGCGGTCGCGTCGTCGGTGCGTGAGGAGTTCACGGATGATTGGGGCGGCGGCGTGGCGGGCGCCACGGCTGACGCGACCCCCGCGTCATCGGTTCCATCACGGCGCACTCCAGCCACTCACTACCGCTACGCCCGTCCGTGGCTCATGGAGGGGGTCAAAGAGCCGAGCCCGCGGCCGCGGGTCTACGACACAATAATAATGAGGCTCGCGCCGCGGAACGGAACCTTGGCGGTCAGTGCAGCTGCTGCCGCCCCCGTTGTCCGCCTATGCTCCGACCGTCACGTACTACCGGTTGCCCCCGACGCGTGTCGAGACGGTCCAGTCGCTCGCGCCACGAGGTTGGAGAACGGATCGTGTCGTCCTTCCAGACCTGCCGGCGCGACCCGACCGAGCGTGTGAACCCTGCAGACGTGGCTGCTGTCCGTAGTCGCGTTCGCGCAGCTCTAGGACGCTCGGGACACGACGACGATCGGGCGGCGTCCGATTGGGCCACAGGGGATAAGGACGGAGGCACCCCGTGCGCCGATGGAGTCCACGGGGGAGGGCATATTTGGTCGGTCTTGGCCGCCAGCTGCTCGTGCCATGCCACGGAAGAGTCCACAGCTTTCTGTCTTTGCCACTTTGTGCTTTCCTGCCTCTCTCGCGTCAACTTCGTGGCGCAAGTGGATAGTACGGGAAATCACTCCAGGCTCCAATTCTAGAGAGGCCTATTCATCGGATGGCTTGCTCCCGGCTAGCTACGAGTAGGTTCTAGAGGGGTCCAGAACGTTTTGTTCGCTCGAGTGAAGAATGGATTCTAGAAATTGGAAGGTGAGGACGCGGTGAAGTCAACGGCGGCTTGGAATGTTCCAGGGCTCAATTGGAGATGACGGCGACAGTGTTCAATAGTATCACGGATGTAAACACAAATGGATATGTGAGAGAACTCCAGATTCGTTAACCTTTTTCTCGAGTTTATATGTGGCCAGCTCAGGTTCACAGTCTCCCAGATGGTGCTTTCGTGGCACCAAACTGATGAGATGCCGGTGGAACACCTGTGATTAAGCCTAACAGTCTACAAACATCTGTGCAGTCCGTCAAACTGTATCTAGTTGGTGATCAAACACGCATTACGTGCTGGTAACAGTCTCCAAACACCCGCGCAATCCGCCGAGAATTAGTAGTAGTAGGACCAGCGTTCAGTTTGGTGATCAAACTAACACGCACGTGTACTCCCACATCGTCTCTCCTCATGCCACTTGGCTCCGAATGCAATTACACGCATCTCTTGAGTGAACAGAACTGTCGCAGCACCAACACGCACAGATCACCAGAAGGAGTAGGTGCGAGTTGACTTCACGGTTGTTCCTATTTCGAGTTTAAGAGCCCATACCCATACCAAAGTCAAATCATCGGGGGAGGAGAGGACAAAAATGAAGAAAAAAATGTGAGCGACATAAAGTCGTCAGAGGTCAACCGAGCAGTGTGTAAACGCCGCCCATGCCGCATCGACCATCCGATAACCGTTTTCGTCTCGACGGTTCACGTCGCTCTGCGTAGCAGTTGTTGCAAATATTCTACTCCTACGTACAACGCCTCCGTACCGTGTGCCCTTTGTTTTTTTTTTGTTGCGCTCATGCTCCGGGCCTCTCTATCCACTGCTTTTTAAAAGGGCAGCAAAAATCCTAAAGCTCCAGCATGGTCCGAGCTCCCGTCCACTAGAGATGCGCAACGTGTCGCGCTGTTTCGCCAAGAACAAAACAGCCAGCTACTCCCCTGTTCTCCTGGCGGCGAGAGAGAGACCTGTGATCCGGACACTTGTCGAGGCATCAACTGCGACAGGTCAGTGGAGCGCCTACCAAAAGCAGGGCCAGCCGCCAGCCCGCCAACGAATCGCGCTGCACAGGTGGCTAAGCACGGGTGTTAATTAGTAGTACAGGTGAGCATCAGGCTTTGTGGCGGCAGTATGTGTTTACGCTACTACGAGTATCTTGTGGCTGTAGATGAGGTTGGAACCATCCCGCGCCTGCCGAAAATTTTAGAAGTATCTCCGCAGGATCAGGACTTCACTGGCAGAGTGGCGATGCTGATCGCCGGGATGCTGTTTGTTTGATTTCCTTTGATTATGCTGTGTCGTTACGGATTAGGGTATCTGGACTCGTCTGATTGATGTGTTTATAAGAACAAAACAAATCACGTTCGCGCGCTTCGATTCCAGGCTTCCAGCTATGTGGTGCGGACTGTTGTTTCAGATACATTGGACTGCGACGATGAGGTGTCGAGTTCGTCTGGCTGCTAGTATGGATTTTGCAGCCACGCAATTAGGTTCAGTTTGATCAAAAACAAAACATGCTCCAGTTATTTTTTTCTGCCTCCTATATCGAACCTTCATGGCAGTTCAGGCTTCAGAAACCTTTGGTTTGAGTGTGATTAATGCATTTAGGCGATAATTTAACTTCTAGGACTTGTTAAATGGAAACCATAGAACTTGTCCGTGCACTTTTTTAAATTCATGTCCCTCAGAAATATATACTCCCTCTGTTCCAAAATAGGTGTCGCTGTTGACTTTTTTGACCGCTCGTCTTATTAAAATTTTTTACGCAAATCTTATTTATTTTTTTATAACTTGTTTTATCATTGAATATATTTTAATTATGACATATTTTATATATATTTAAATATTTTTTTAAATAAGACGAATGGTCAAACATGATGTCTAGTGACAACTATTTTGGGACGGAAGGGGTACAACAAAAATGTCTTGGCACCCAGGGGGCTATTAAATATTAATATTAATAAATCCAATAAGAAATAACTATGTACAACCTACTATATAAAGTTTTGTATATATGTTATTCCTCAACATTGATGGAGCTTCATTTTGACCAATGGGGGCATGTGCCCTCTTGCTCGCAAATTCATTTTGACCAAATCATACACCTCCTAGCCTACCTATGGCTCAGGGTCGTGTCGCCTTGGTCATATCAAGTGTACTTGCTAAGGCTGCTCTTAATGGGAGTTTCATTTTCAATAAATGAGATGCCACATAAGCAAAGATTATGAGTTGGTATGAGATTTAAGAAGAAAGAGAAGGAAGTGGTTTCATTTAGATGAAACTAGTGTTGCACTATTTCCAAAACTTTCAAACCCAGTGAAACCACCATTGAAGCCATTGAGTTTCATTTCATGAGCTTCCCTCCCAATCATAATGCAAGAATTAAATACCATGACTTGCCTATGAAACAACAAAAATAAAACTTACCATTGGAGGGAGTTGTTTCTTTGATGGGGATTTCATTTTGTTGTTTCCAACATGCCACGTCACCTAAAATGATTTGAAACCATCAAAGAAACAACTCCCTCCAATGGTAAGTTTTATTTTTGTTGTTTCATAGGCAAGTCATGGTATTTAATTCTTGCATTATGATTGGGAGGGAAGCTCATGAAATGAAACTCAATGGCTTCAATGGTGGTTTTTCTCCTTTCAATGGGTTTCAAAGTTTTGGAAATAGTGCAACACTAGTTTCATCTAGATGAAACTACTTTTTTCTCTTTCTTCTTGAATCTAATGCCACATCATCATCTTTGCTTATGTGGCACCTCATTTATTGAAAATGAAACTCCCATTGGGAGTAGCCTAAGTACATTAGAAAAGATTAGCTATTGTCATGAAAGAGTTATGTTAGTTATGGATTCTCTTGTGTAGTAAAGAAAAAAAAAGGCTGATTAATAGCTCCAGCTACAAACCTTTTCTTTAAGAGCATAGGAGCGGCATGGCACTTGACCTATGCTCCATGAGAAGCAAAGGAACAATGCTTATGCGGCATGATCGACTCAACCTGATGCAATGTGGTTGTCATCCCAGCACCCTATGAAATATAATGTTGTACTTGAAGTGAATTTTACGTGGAACACCTAGGGTGTGAGCTCTATTTTGCCCGCACAACTGTGAAATCAATGGTCCAGATCTGATGCACTTCAGATACTTTGGGTCAGCAATCCGAGTCATTAATTTTGCAAATGTGGCATCTAGATAAGAGCATCTTTAAGAGATTTTTTATATCTCTCGTAATTTACAGAAATAGAGATTTTGTTAAAGAAGCACCCTCCAACAATTTTTTCAATTGAATATTCAAATATAGATATCCTCTATTCCGGATTTCTAGCTATCCAAAGATGGAGAGTGAGGATGGCTCTCCAGACTGCGCACGAGATATAGAAAAGCTGTTGGAGAGTAAAAAGATATAGAGAGCGATTTTTAAGCAAATGACTTTCTAAATAATAATTTAGAAAGTGAAATTTAAAAAGGCTCTTGGAAATGCTCTAAACCACTTATATACTAGGTGTTCTTTAAAATCGATTTAGCCATACTGTATTAATCTGCTTCTTCTTGGACTGCCGCACCAGTTAACACCCAACTGACGAATGTGCACCGCACCGAACTGTCTGGCTGGCCATGTCTTCGTCAAGCTGGCCACACGAAGTATTTTGCTGACCCGATAACTCTCTCGTCGGAGGGATACGTGTGCTGCTCCATCTGCTATTGCGCGCCACGCGCGGGGCCGCATGGAACGCATCGGTGCGCTCGGCCGGCGGGCGGTAGCTCGCCGGAAAGAAACGTGTACGCGTCATCGCGTCCGCGCGCGACTTCACGGCGGTTCTCTGCGTTGTGCTCATCTCCCGTTTCAAGTGTCCAGTGAGGTTAAATCTCTTACGTCCTGACCTTGCTCCGGACGCAACCTCAGACATCAGTACAACGACTACTATTTCTAGAAATGTTTACGGTGATTAAACAAACAGTCCTTGTGCCGTTTATACACATAAGCGAAGGCATCGCTTTGGCATAAACCACCGGTAATGTCATTTGGCATTAGGCATCCACCAAGAGCAAAACGCCAGCTCGTCTCTATGCACCAAAGTAGCAGGATGCTTTCCAGAAGGAGAACGCAAGAGAAAAACAGGGAGCACCGGGGCTTGACACTTGTCCCCGGTCCCAACTACAATCGGCAATCCCACTAACCGTCATCACGGCTGACGGCATCTCGCCAGCTCGCAGATTATTGAACAGCACAGGTAACGTGTCTGGTCACGAGCTCGCCTCGTTCACAAAATCAGACCTCTCCGTTGTGATTTTTGGGAACTTTTGACAGATACGAGAGCTCATATGTTTGGACTTGTCTGTGATTAATTAGCTGCTGCTAGCGTTACATACTGCTCGAGTCTGCTGAACCGTTAGATGATCATTATTATCACCCTGCCTCTCGGCATGATGATAACGAGTAATGACGTCAAATGATTGCATTTGACCAACTTTAACTTTGATGGAAGCTGAAGTGATGTTCCAGCTTCGTCGGCGCTTCCAAAATTTTCCTGATATTTGTGTGGTTTCACCATTTTCATCTTGATTTCCAAGGAAAATACAGGCACCGCAAAATCTTCATAACGTACTATACACGGAAAGGAAAACTCGATAACGTTCACACACCTTGACTTCGCTGCCAAGTGTGTACTCCAGTTATTCGCCGAAGCATGAACCATAGGACGAGAGAGACGGACATCCGAGGTGAGGCAAGCGATGACGCGGCAAAATCTGGAGAAGCTTCGCCGCGGATGGCGGAGAGACGAGCGCTCCCGATCCCACACCCAAATTGAGCTCGTGCTTCCAATTTCCCCGCCCAAATCCAGAAATCCCCACGTGCTCCGCCACCCCGCCACGTCGCGGCCTCCCGCGACCGGTCGGGCAAGCCGCTCGCTCGAGAGGCCCACACGGCAGCCCTCTCGTGTGGTCTCTCGCGTCGCATGCTTTCCACGCCGCGCCGCGCGGCGAAGGCATCGGCAGCTACGGGAGGTACGGAACGGAGGCCAAGCGGCACCACGCGCGGCGCCTTATAAGTAGGCGCGCTCCACTCCAAACGCAGGCAAGAGACGCACACAGGCAGACACGCGACGCGAGCGGCAAAGGCAAATCGCACGAAACCAATTTCGAACAAACGAGCGCCGAGAACCAGAGGCATGGCAACAGCGGTCAGCGGCCGGTGGACACGCGTCCGCACGCTCGGCCGGGGCGCGTCCGGCGCGGTGGTCTCCCTCGCCGCCGACGCCGCCTCGGGCGCGCTCTTCGCCGTCAAGTCGGCCGCCGCGGGCGCCGCGGGCGCCGCGGAGCAGCTCCGCCGCGAGGGGGCCATCCTGTCCGCGCTCCGCTCGCCGCACGTGCTCCCCTGCCTCGGCTTCCGCGCCGGCGGCGGGGAGTGCCAGCTCTTCCTCGAGTACGCGCCCGGCGGCTCGCTTGCCGACGCGGCGGCGAGGAGCGGCGGGCGCCTCGACGAGCGCGCCGTCCGGGCGTACGCGGCGGACGTGGCCCGCGGCCTGGCGTACCTCCACGCGCGGTCGCTCGTGCACGGGGACGTCAAGGCCAGGAACGTCGTGGTCGGCGCCGACGGCCGCGCCAAGCTCGCGGATTTCGGGTGCGCGAGGGAGGTGGGATCCGGGCGCCCGATCGGCGGCACGCCGGCGTTCATGGCGCCGGAGGTGGCGCGCGGGGAGGAGCAGGGCCCCGCGGCCGACGTCTGGGCGCTGGGATGCACCGTTGTCGAGATGGCCACGGGCCGCGCGCCATGGAGCGACATGGACGACATCCTCGCCGCGGTCCACCGGATTGGGTACACCGACGCCACGCCGGAGGTGCCCGCCTGGCTCTCACCCGAGGCCAAGGATTTCCTGGCCCGGTGCTTCGCGAGGAACCCACGCGACCGCTGCACGGCGGCGCAGCTCTTGGAGCACCCGTTCTTGGCGTCGGCCGGATGCGGCGTCAAGGCAGAGGAGGTGTCCGCGAAATGGGTGTCTCCCAAGAGCACGCTGGACGCCGCGCTCTGGGAGTCCGACACCGACGACGAGGAGGAAGAAAATGCTGACATGTCAGAGAGCCCCGCCCAGAGAATCAAGGCATTGGCCGGCCCCTGCTCGGCCCTGCCGGACTGGGACTCCGACGAAGGCTGGATTGAAGTCCTCAACGAGCAATGTGAAGCCTGCGATTTGGTACCAACCAAAGAGGCGGCCGAGGAGGAGATGGCCGGCGAGGACGAGTGTGTCCTTGTTAGTGAAGAGATCGAAGCAGAGGCACAGTTCAGCGATGCCGATGCAGAGCTTGGTGTTCGTTTGTGTTCTGTAGCTGTAGAATTCGCTGCTCGGTCAACGGAGCCGCAGAAGCGTGAACTGTGTCCTTGCAGTGATCCATCTGTATTTCCTGTAGACAGTAATTGTCATTCGAGTCAAATTGAAATGTCAAAGTCCCTTTTACGGCCAAAATCGTTTCCCTTTACTACTTCTTTCTCCTGTTCTAGTATTCGTTCTGCAAATTGACAGTAAGCTGTTTTACATTGACCGGACAAAATCTAGAACTCCCGGACTGGTGCGATGCGACGATTCGAGAAACATTGTTCTAGACAGCCGCATGAACCAGTGGCCAGTGATTGGGAATGACCGGGAGTATATATCCGCTCTTATGCTTTGGGGCCATGCTAAAAGTAGTGGCTAGATCAAACGAGCAAAAGCTCGAAAGCATCCCAATTCGGACTTTCTGGGTTATTATTCTGCCAGTTCCCAACTTAGAAATGCTCAGCAATCGAGCAGTAACCTTCGCACATTCGATACATGCCTCTCCCCCCAGCCGATAACGATGAACCCCCGGCTAATTGCGTCCTCGTCCGAGCGAACTATCGAAATGCGCTCCTCCTACCAGTGATCGCATCCTGCTGGGGTCTCGTGACACTGGCTACCTAGTGAAAAAACTTTACAAACTTTATCTGGATAAGTCTGGACATATTGGCACGCGGCCTGATATCGAGACGGAGGACAAGTGGCAGCGCCTTCCCAATTTGGTGGTGTGCTTCTCAGCAAATATAAAATTGAAGTTGGCGTACACGTTTGATATTTTTTTTTGCCACACGTGGCTGGATGGATGAGACACAGGGTCTTGAGCTTGTCCAAATCCTCAAGACTTGCTCACCCGGACACGTGTGCGAACCTCTGGGAAAGCTCTTGCTTGAAACTTCTGTTCTGTGCTTGGTTCCGGTAAGCTACTATTGTTTCATCCGGCGGAGCTGCTCCTTATCTTACCATAAAAAGATCAGGTTTTTTGGATTTACAGTAAAAACATTTCCTGCAGGCATATCTTGGAAACAATTTCCAGCATTTCAGAAATACAAAAGTAATGTATCGGCCAAAATTTCTGCTAGCAAATTCTGAATTGCAGAATATCTGAGCGCTGCTTGACGTTCCATACCGTCGTCAGCCGCGACTAATGAGGTGGTCATCATCGCGGCGAATGGAATTTGTTGGCCAACAAAAGTACACCGCAGCCTCAGGCCCTCAGCAACCTTGCTGTGCGCCAACTAACCTGTACCTTCACATCTCAGCTCACTCTGTCCTTGCGACAGCGAGAACTCCGGCTCTTGAAGAATCTTTTGGAAGGGAGCAAGAGAAGGGAAAGGCGTGGTAGTCAGCGGTCCGCGCCCCTCTAGAACCCTAACCCTACCGCTTCGGTGCAAGCCAGCATTAGGTAGGTGGCGTCCAAGTCAAAACATCCGGAAACGATCTTTCTGCTGCTCAACGCGGGGGGTTTGACCTGCGGAGAGTGAGGCAGTTGAGCAGCAGGAATCGCGTGCGTAGATCAGCAGCATTGCCATCGGACCAATCTCCCTGGTTGCGTCCTGGTGAACCATGATCGATGATGCAGTTCAGGGATTCGACGACGTGGAACAAGGAGGGACATGGAAAGGATACTGAAGCAGGCACCGGACGGACGATGTGGGCGGGTAACAGCGATACGTGCTCGCGGGGCATCGGGACGTGGCCGCTCCGGGCTACCTCCATCTGGCGGCGGCGCTCGGATCAGTTACGAACTTCTGATTCCGTTGGCCGATCTGGCGAAGGCGCGTCGAGTCGACAAAAATCTCGGCCAGAGATCGACGCGGACAGGGAAGGTCGACCTGGCGTGCTGGACTGCTGCTTCGCTCGCTCACCAGTCACCAACGCCACCTCGCGCCTCCACTGTGAAAAGGGCGAGGGCAAGATACTCGTGCCGTGTATCTGAACCGGCGACGATTATGCTTGGTTAGATTATTGTATCTGATGGAGGCTGCTAGTTGTGCAGATCAACAGCACCAACCTCAACTACTGCTAGCAGTATGTGAGCAAGATACACTGTATCGTAATTAGGCTCGTGCGTTACTGGCCGTGGACTGGTCCCGTTCTTACTGTGCGGTTGCTTCCGTCCTGCTTCTTCAGGTCAATTCGAGCAAGCAAAGCGTGCAAGCACCGGTTGCCCGGGGGCAAAATCCTAACAGGGTTAGGTAGATTTGGTCACAAGCAAGCTCGGGCCGTTTTGACTTGATTCGGATTTTGGAGTCGGTAAGCATGGACTTTCACTGCAGCAGCGGCTGTTGATGAGGGATGCCGATGAAGCTACTACTGGTAACCTGTCAGAAAGATCATTTTAGTAATTCTTGCTGCTAGGAGCGCGCGTGAGATGTTTTATCGTTCCAGTTCGTCGTAACAACAAATGAAAAGAACATATGCTGATGATTGGTCAAGTCCAAATATGCGCTCAGCTCTATTCTATCACGCCGAATGACACGGGTTGCTGATCAACGGCCCGGCCTAACTCCTCTAACTGAAAAGTGGAATAGTCATGGAACACAGCAGTCTCATAACCCCGTCTCATGCAATGCCACGTAGAATTTTTGATGAGATGGAAAAGAGAGAGGGTGGTGAGAGAAGGAGGCGGTTGTTTCGCGAAGCAACCACCTCATACCCTAAAATTTAGGAGTATGAGACGACTTACACACCATTGTACGAGTTATAGTTACCATACAACTCATAAATATTTCTTTGCTCATCCACAAATTAAGAGAAAATGCAATTACTACAAGATAACTAAAACAATCACCTATTGTGCAGGTGATCTGATAAACCGTGTGAAGATTACGTGGCATGAATGAGACGGCTTATACAAGACCACCATTGTCCCTGCCCTAACAAGTCAGGCAGGCTGGATAGATAGGCCTTGGGGTATACGTCCAACTGTCTAAGTCAAACATTCGCTGAAACGATATCTATTATCTTAGTATTTGAAGAGAAAAAGAAGCCACCACGTTCGCTCTCAAAGTCACGAAATTACCACGTTAATCAGAAAAAAGAAAAGCTATGAGCTGTTGGATTTTATGAACATCTAACAGTCTAAATTAACCAAAGAGCCCACGCTAAATACAATTTGTAAATAAAATAAATAAGATTCAGAATAAAGAATAAAAGGAGAGAAAAGTATATCTGATTTGGTAATACGTATAGATTGATTACTCTATACGGACAGCTGATTTGATAAGAGATTTGAGTAATCGCACGGCTCTCCGGAACTTCGTCGTGGACGCCGTGCGGACCGTGCGGTTCGAGGTCGTGGAGCGGCTTCTGCCGCTGCTTGAGCAGGCGGCGCGCGACGGGCGGACACTGGACATCCAGGACGTGCTGGGGCGCTTCGCCTTCGACAACATCTGCCGCGTGGCCTTCGGCGAGGACCCGGCGTGCCTCGCCGACGAAGAGGGCATGTCCGCGCCGGAGAGCGCCGAATTCATGCGTGCTTTCAAAGCCGTGTGACCATAGAACCTGTCCTTCTGTTGCCCGCCAGGCTCCATAGGGCGCATACGTCGTTTGACACCGCGAATTGCACCAAGTCCCCGTACTGGACACGAGTCACTCGACGTCCTTGGGTGACCGTTCGATCAACCACGATGAGCTGTGGCTGGGCCTCCCTGACAGAGTGTTGAAAGTATCCGTGGTGATGCTACAAGATGACGCAGAATTACTGTGCACACAGCTGGAGAACTTTGCGCGAGAGAAGCAGATCGATGCACATTGCTGAGAGAGCAAGGCACTCGCTCATCATCTATTGATGATGATTGGCCCAAATAGAAGGTAATGGATCCATGCCTTGCGTACTTTGCTGGACAATGCAGTAGATCGAACGGCATGGCAACCGGAGATGCATTGTTCAGCTCAGGCAAAACATCAAATGCAGTGCGCGACAGCTGATCGGTAAATAAAGGAGGAGCAACACACTTAACCTGGTGCAAGGATATCTGATAATAACACAACAATTTGGCCATGGCAAAACAGTACTCTATCTGTTTTTAGATTGATGTCGCCATTGACTTTTTTAGCTCCATTTGACCATTCGTCTTATTTAAAATATTAACTTAAATATGTAAAATTATAAGTTATGTTACAAATTTCTTTAGTGATAAAATAAATCATAACAAAATATATGATATTTTTAAACTTTTTTATAAAACGAGTGATAAAACTTTTTTGAAAAAGTCAACGGCGACATCAATTTAAGAACGGAGAGAGTAGTAGTTTTGTGTGCATAAGAGCCAAGAAGCTTGAACGGAAGCGTACAAGGATTAAAGCAGCCGCAGGAATAGTTAGCTGTTGTGTGGTACTACTGGAAACAATTTGGCATGCTCAATGAATTAAGAATGATAAGAATGAGATGAAGAAGACGCGTGGGAGAAAAGAAGATCAATCAGTTGGGGAAGGAGGCCTACAACAATTCAGATGTCCTATAAAATGATGAGAATAAAAATAAAAAATGAATTTAGGGAACTCTTTTGGCAAACCTTCACTTTGAACTATAATTCTGATTTTGCCCTCACTTTTTTTGACTTTATGATTTTACCCCTGGTTTTTTAACATGAAGCCAGATCTTATCCTCAGTAGAGGTTAATTCTGGCTTCAGGTTGGAAAAACAGGGTAAAATCACAAAGTCAAAAAAATAAGGGTAATATCAGAATTAGAGTTCAGAGTGAGGGTAAAACCATAATTGTCCCTTGGCAAAAATATCTTGGGCATAAAGTTTTAAGTCAGGTAATATGAAAGTAAATAACTCTACTTAGCTCCATTTTTTTAAAAAAATATAAAATTACTAACAAGGATTTTCACAGAAATCTCTTACTCCTCTTTTTTGCTCAACCAAAATTAATGCTAGAAGATAACTTTGAATAGATAGTTGATCATTAATGTGGTGTTGTGTGGAAGATATCATGTGCTTGCAATTTCAATCAATTTAGATGTTCTTCTTTCATTCTATGTATCGATGTTCTATTTTAGGGCATGTTTGTTCCTCCGATCTGGTAAGATATTGTCCTCTTAAAAGATATATGTGTATCTTAAATAAAAATTTAGCAGAAGGAGATGGCTAAGACATCTGAGTAGCACTCCAGGGACCCGGGTTTAACTCTTAGTGGGAGCAAATTTTGGGCTGGGTAAAAAATTCCCTCGCTGCCTCCACGCCAAAGCACGGTTTAAGGGCCAACCCAAGTCGATGGTCGCCTCGCGTGAGCAACGAGGCCACTGTGTAAGGGTGAAGGCAGGTGTTCGTTTTTTTTTTTTATATACGTGGGAGGTCTTTTCTATCATGCAATGCTCGAGGCCACACCTTACCCAGTGCAGTTCAAGTTTTTTTAATAATAAAAACTTAGCATTGTTCGAACTTTCTTGACATAGACATCATATACGTGTAGCTCATATATATGTAGTAAAATATTATTTGAGTAAAATGACCCATTATCTTAAAAATATGAATTAAAAAACAATTAAATTACTAAAAAAAATAGAGTTAAAAGTCTAACCGCGCTATTAGCGCGGGCCATCTTGCTAGTTTCAGGTTAACGAAGGATGTTATCAATATAGCTAGCTACTGCCTTCGAGATTTGACCTGAATTTGTTTTTTAAAGACCGACCTGACGGCAGAAATCTCGTGCGTGCATGCGTCCGTCAGCCGTGCGAACAACCATATGTAACGGATTGCGTCACCTCGTAGGCTTTCACATTCACAAGATCAGGTGAGTGAGAGTCCAGAACATCTCTTATCGAATACATGTCACGGATGGCGTCACTTCGTAGGCTTCTCAAGATCAGCCAGGCAGGATTCAGAACATCTCTTCTGAGGTGATCCGTCGGCAACCGGCCAGTTGATTTTCGGTTCAATCACAACCAGGCCTCTTGTGACTTTGGGTTCAACTCGTCTCCGGAATAGAAAGTGGATCAGTTTTTCACTTCGATTCTTCGATCACGATGGCGCTAGTCTCGGGGCTTTAGACTATCGATTTATTTGCCTCGTGCGGTGTCACGTGGAACGAGGAGCTATCGCAACTGAGAGGCCGGCTCATTGGTCGGACGATGCCGACGCGTAACAGCGAAACGTGCTCGATCGCAGCTGCCAGCTGGGCACGCGCGTGGTGCTGGATGATGCGGCGGCACCGGGCACGTCGGTGACGCGATGCCCTCCGCGGTGACGCGCCAGGGGGCCTCGGCGGCGGCGGCGGCAGGGCGCGCCTTTCTTTCGTGTGAGCTGACGGCTCCCTTGCATCAGAGATCAGGCTTCATTTCGCTGACCGTTCCTGGTCTCGGTAGCAATACGGAATTGTGCATCCGAGGAAGGATAAACTCGAGTGCTGACAGTGGGAGAGTGACTGAATAAAAATATCGGCTAGAGGGAGAAATTGTACGCCGCGCCGGGGCCGCTGTCAGGGGTCGCCTTGACGTGCCAAACTGCTGATTCGCTCATCAAATCACCCTGCACACTGGCGTCGGCCGGCATGAGCGCTTACGCCGCCGCCTCGCTGTGTCTGAAAAAGTCACAAGAAAAATGCCGAGGGAACGGCCGAAAAGGCATGCGGTTTTATCTCAACGAACGATTTTTTATGGTTGGATCGTTGGACAGCGACAGACACAGTCCAGTGCAGACTGCACCAACCTCCGCGGCTAGTACTAGCATCTCGGCCTGTATCGTGATTAGGATATAGGATTTGGCAGCGCAAGCCTTTCGTTGATTAGAGTTTCAAGCTTCAAAAACATGTGTTTACTTGTGGATGTTTGATCCTTTTTACTTTTTAATGGTTGAGGGGTGATGATGCTAGTGTCAACCTCTCAGATCAGAGCATTCTGTACTGGTAGTTTCATATATAAAAGAAGAACGTGTGCTCGTTTTCCAGGTCCAAACACGTGCTGGATCTGCCACGCCGAATGGCCCTGGCTATAGAACGGTTGAGCCTAACAAACAGCACATAAAGGATGGCGTGATGAAACAGAGGCGCGGCAGAGGGAAACCGAACTGAATGTTCCATCAGTTGTGGAACGAACGAGAGCCAAGCGAAAGAGCAGAAGCCATTTTGTGTGGCCGTGGCAGCATGGCGAGAAACGAGTCCGATTAGATGTCTGATGCATCTCGCGTCGCGTCCACAGCTGCGCCGGCGTCGTCGGTGCTCATCAGCCGGGGAAACAAAAGAACGCAAGCACGTGTGTATCGATCAGGATCTAGGCGCCTATGTGCTGGGTACGCTCGCCGAACTGCGAAGGCACGGGCAGCGTGATGCCACGCTTCATGTGCGGCGCGACACCCTTGCAGCTGCACATGATGGCGGATGCCGGACGCGTACAGCGATCAGCAACGAGGCTAGCTAAACTCCACGTTTGTTTTCCTTGTTCATGTCACGGTTCCGGTTCCTCTCACGTCCGGTCCGGCGAGCGCCGTGAGCAGCAAGGTGCCATGCCGCGGGCGTGGCTTCGATCCGGGCGAGTTAGGCGTTGACATCCCGTGGATCGTTGTGACAGCGTGCCAACGTGACGTCGCTGTGGGAGCGTCGTGCGAGCTCACGTGGTTGCACTGTTCCGGCGCGCGTACGTAAACGTCAAGCGGCGAAGGGACCTGCCTAATTTGCCAGAGAAAGTTCGTTTGCCGTTTATGAACGTGATCGATCTCGACCTGTTGAAAAGCAGACTGGTTACGAGCTGACCCCGGCATTCATCCATGTACTGTTGCTAGAACCAGTTTCGTTTTTCCAAACTGAGAGAAAACAGTTTGGTTTTGAACGGTCCAGTGATCGCAACGTGAACCATTCGCAAGTGAAGTTTGAATGACATGATGTGATCGCAAATTAAGGAGGGAAATTTGTACAAATTTCGTTTCAATTTAACTCTGTTTCTGTTACAAATACGGTGGGATTCCACTGTTTCAATCCCGCCGTGATCACACGAACACTGAATTTTACAGTCAGGGAAATAGCCCTGGGTAAAACTCGCATCTGTTACTTCTCCGGCAATGCGCGGGAGATCGTTGATGCCACGTGCCGCGCTGGCGAATTGCTCCGGCTGTTCGTCTGATGCTCTGTTCTGGACGAAGCAGTCTGCTGCATTGCTTGGGAGGTGGCCGGCGACAACAGCCACGGCGGCGAATTGCTGGTCGGATGGATCGGCCCAGGCGAAGTACTCAGCGGCGGCCGGCTCGGGCGTCGCCTGTTTTGCTTCGACGGCTTCGGAGTCGTGCTCGCTCTGCACGTCGATCCAGCCCTCGTCGGAGTCCCAGTCCGGCAAGACCGAGGTGGCCAATGCGCAGATCCTCTCGGCCGGGCTCGTCGACATCTCGTCGGACTCGTCGTCGGTGTCCGAGTCCCAGAACGCGTCGCCCAGTGTGGTCTTGGGGGACGGGCGCTCGGTGTTCGCCAGCTCGGGCTTGCAGTCGCGGGCGGCGGAGGAGGCGACGAACGGGTGTGCCACGAGCTGCGCCGCCGTGGAGCGGTCGCATGGGCGCCTGCCGAAGCACCCGTCAAGGAAGTCCTGGGCCTCCGCCGACAGCCACGCCGGCACCTCCGGCACGGCGTCCGTGTACCCGATCCGGTGGATCGCGGCGAGGACGTCGTCCATGTCGCTCCACGGCGCGCGGCCCGTGGCCATCTCGACGACCGTGCAGCCGAGCGCCCATACGTCGGCGGCCGGGCCCTGCTCCTCCCCGCGCGCCACCTCGGGCGCCATGAACGCCGGGGTGCCGCCGATCGGCTTCGATGACTCGGCGTGCCGCGCGCAGCCGAAGTCCGTGAGCCTGGCGCGGCCGTCGCCGCCGATCACGACGTTCCTGGCCTTGACGTCGCCGTGCACCAGGGACTCCCCGTGGAGGTACGCCAGCGCGCGCGCCACGTCACCGGCGTACGCCCGGATGTCCCGCTCCGCGAGGCGGCCCCCGCTCCTGGCGGCCTCGTCGGCCAGCGAGCCGCCGGGAGCGAACTCGAGGAAGAGCTGGTACTCGCCGCCCGCGGCGGCGCGGGCGCCGAGGCATGGCACGATGTGCGGCGAGCGGAGGCCCTCCAGGACGCGGCCCTCGCGCCGCAGCTGCGCGGCGCCGCCGGCGCCCACCGACTTGACCGCCACCAGCTCGCCGGAAACGTCGTCGGAGGCCAGCCACACCACCGCGCCGGACGCGCCGCGGCCCAGCGTGCGGACCCGCCTGAGCTGCTTCATTGTGTTGGTGGAATCCATCGCTTGTGTTTTTTTTTGTTGAATCGAGCCCGGAAGGATGAGGAATTGCTTTGGGGGAAGCGGATGGGAATTGAGAGATTGCGTTGAGAAGAAGTGCCAGGCCACGAGGAGGTTGGAGGCCTATTTGTACCAGCCGCTCGGGGGCGAGGAACACGTGCGGAAGCACGGTGGGAGGTGGTGGAAATAGGCAGCGTGCGCGGCTGCCAAAGAAAGTGTCGCTCCGGTTCTGGTCGTGGATTTTTCGGCGTTTTTCCGCTGCCGCTGTCTCTTTTCCTTCTCAGATCGTCGCGAGGTTATAGGGCAGGGGCATCCGCGTCTGAACCCAACACTTGGCGCGTCTCATTGGCGCGCACATGGCACATGCGCCTTGCCCGCCGGATACAGTAACACGATTTTATTTGTTATTGTTACATGGTACAGTAATACCATGATTAGAAATCTGAAAGAGCGCTTCGGTCCTGTCTTTACGTGATCCAATCTAACGGATAAGGTAGCTGAACCTGGATGAACACTGCGTCGCGCTGCCCTGCCTCCTCGACGCGACTTCAGGCGTAGCGTCACGTCCTTTTCCCTCTCGCGTTACGCTTTACTCCGGACACCCGTCGACGTGAGCAGTTCCGGGAGAGGGGCTGCCGTGAGGGCAACCAGACCAGGGACGAGAGCGCGCCATGCTCGTCCGTGGCGTTTCCGGCATGCAGGGCATTTTGTTCAGGAGATGATGGTTGTTTGTCAAGATACAAGTCCTCGGCAGGCAGAATATTCGGACGTCTGCTGGCAGCTGCTGGAGGTCTGGCTCGTGTGTAGTGTCACAACTTCTGCTAGTCAAATAAGCAGTTTATCTAAAAAGTTGGTTAAAAAAATCTTCTATTTATTTTTGCTTTCTAGCTTAACTAATAAGCTGATGCATAATCTTGTTGTTTGGCAAAACTTTTACTTATCTATGTGTAGAAGCTGTAAAATAAGTTGTGCTAAACAGGGCATCAAATTGTTGTAAACCAGAAGTTTGAAAAATTAGACGGGTTAAATGGAAAAAGATGCTCGATTCTCACATCGTACTTTCTCACGACGTCTTGTGCCCATCTATATGTTGACAATGTCGTTCATCATCTTCTTCACCCTCAACCACACCAATGCCGAGGGCACCACTATACCTCATTCCACGCTGAATCAAGTAGCATACAATGCCTCCCTCTTCCGGGCACGGAGGTGCTTCCTTGGCACTCAATTATTTCGTACTTTTGAGCCTTTAGCTCTTCCCCCGGTCGATGTTGTTACTTCAGTACCGCTCCAATTTGATTCTCCTCTATGAAGCTTGAAACTCCAATCTGAATTACCACTGATTTGAGGTGTTATTCAAAATGTGATTCTATGATATGATTTTGTGCTCCAATAGATGGTCACGGTTTGGGCTCGCAGCCTCCCTTTTCTTTGTATCATTGCAGTCTGACGAGGAATGAGATGGTGTCGTGCGTCGTTGCAGCGGCCAACACTGAGGAACGAGCTCCTTTCTTTTCTTTTTGTTGTTGGTGGTGGTGGTGGGGGGGGGGGGGGGCATTGATCCCCATTCCACCACATTCACTAAAAGACTGTACTTGTTTGCTATAGTTGAAATCTTATTTTTGTTAATGAAACCTAGACTTTGATCGACTAAAATATGTGTTTTTCTAATGGTGTGATGATCATGTGTTTGTAATACACTTAACCAGACATCTCATGGGAGGACGACCTTACCCAAATCTTGAAAGGAGGTATTTGAAGGCTGCTAAGTGAGCCTAACCAATGGTTGTGGACAGAGGTGGAATGGTGAGAATGTCGGCGAGCATGAATTGTTTAGCGTGGTGGTTGGAAAGTGGCGGGAGGGAGCAGGCATTCAAGCTAAGGTTCAACCGATGGATGAACTCGTTATTTGGGATGCCGTTGCAAGCAAGATTGGGAGGATGTCCAAAAGTAGAGAAAATCCCTTATATGCCATTGGTTAAACCTTCAATCCCTCATCTGCCATTGTTAAAGTCAATATCCCGTATATGCCATTGATCTTAAACTTTTATCCTTTATATGCCATTGTTAACCATTTAATGGTAGTTTAGTGAGGTGTAAAACTCTAACTACGGGATTACTAACATAATTATTTATTTTTCTGAACAAAAATATATGCAAAAGTAAGGAAATATTTCCAGTTTTTATTTAAGTCAGTTGTAAGAAAGGATATAATTGTTTATGCAGCGGTAACTAAAAAATTATTTCTCCTTTTTCATGTTTTTGCACAAAATTAAATAAGTATGCTAGTTGTTTAAAAGTTATTCGAATATCATACATACAAATTTTTGTTAACTATCGTACTACAATGGTTTATCTACAGTCATCATGTAGCTACAGTGACAAAACTCACTAAACCCGAGTTAAATGGTTAACAATGGCATATAAGGGATAAAAGTTTAAGATCAATGGCAGATACGGGATATTGACTTTAACAATGGCAGATGAGGGATTAAAGGTTTAACCAATGGCATATAAGGGATTTTCCCCCAAAAGTAAGGTGGACTATGTGAACTGTTAATTAAGAGAGTAAAGAAGTTACATGAAACTTTGAGGAAAAAGATATTACACAAATTAGATGCAATAATGGCTATAAAATGTCCACTTAAAACTCAACATTTTTCATTATTAGTTTAGAAATTTTCGTCTTGTTTCTTTAAAACCGACCTCATTTCAGACCAGTTAACGTGAATCAAGATACCAGAATGTGTATCGATTTTTATTTATATTTTTTGGTCCAACTTCATCGGTCAGATAAACAGTATTTCAAACAATTCTAGCTTATAGGCGCCCTTTGAGATGGAAATGATCCTCATCTTGAGCATTTGGATGACACAAATAATCGCACTTTCATTATCAGGTAACCTAATTATAAAAGCATACATAAGAAAAAGTTTGATACGAGTTTGTGTTTGTTTTCCGTCTAGCAAAGGAGAACTATTTGCCCTTGATTGAATACTGACCAGAAACTTTCTGGTGGGTGAAAGGGTCTATCTTTAACTCCAATCTCGTAGACAAATCACAGTTTAGTAAAAAGAACAAACTGAGCTGGTCCGTCTGAAATTGTAGAATGTCGTTGGTTCGACAAAAAGTGTTCTTGTTGCTTTGAGCACAGTAAGGGAAAAAAAAAATCAAAACCAGATGTCCAGTGATAGGATCGCAAAGCATTTGCACATGAAATGCACCAAACGTGTCAACCGGGTGACCGCAAAGAGGGAAATTGAGTGAAATTCGTTTCATGTTTACTCTGTTTCTGTTACAGATACGGTGTGATTTTACCGTTTCAGTCCCTTCGTGATCAAACGAATGCTGAATTTTACATTCACTGAAAGTGCCCTGCCAAACGGTGGCACCAGTTACTACAGTAATGAGCAGGAAATCCTCGATCTCATCTGCCTCGGCGACGAATTGCTCAAACTCTGCCTCTGTTGATTGAAACCAGACGAAGTAGTCTGCAGCAACCGCGTCGGTTGTCGCCGGCGTCGCGTCGACGGCTTGGGAGTGCTCGCCCTGCTGCAGGTCGATCCAGCCTTCGTCGGAGTCCCAGTCCGGCAACGACGAGGTGGCCAACGCCCCGATCCTCTCGGACGGGCTCGTCGACATCTCGTCGCTCTCGTCGTCGGTGTCCGAGTCCCAGAACGCGTCTTGCAGGGTGGTCTTGGGCGACAGGTGCTCTTGTTTCGCCGGCCGCGCGATGAAGTCGCCGGCGGCGGCGGAGGCAACGAACGGGTGCGCCACCAGCTGCGCCGCCGTGGGCCGGTCGCAGGGGCATCTGCTGAAGCACCCGGCCAAGAAGTCCTTGGCCTCCTCCGACAGCCACGCCGGCATCTCCGGCACGGCGTCCGTGTACCCGATCCGGTGGACGGCGGCGAGGACGTCGTCCATGTCGCTCCACGGCGCGCGGCCGGTGGCCATCTCGATGACCGTGCAGCCGAGCGCCCAGATGTCGGCGGCCGGGCCCTGCTCCTCCCCGCGCGCCACCTCCGGCGCCATGAATGCCGGCGTTCCTCCGATCGGCCGCGTCGATTCGGCGGGCCTGGCGCAGCCGAAGTCCGTGAGCCTGGCGCGGCCGTCGCTGCCGATCACGACGTTCCTGGCCTTGACGTCGCCGTGCACCAGAGATTCCCCATGGAGGTACGCCAGCGCGCGCGCAACGTCCCCGGCGTACTGCCGGATTTCCGGCTCCGCGAGGTGCCCCCCGCTCTTGGCGGCCTCGTCGGCCAGCGAGCCGCCGGGCGCGAACTCGAGGAAGAGCTGGTACTCACCGCCCGCGGCGGCGCGGGCGCCGAGGCAGGGCACGATGTGCGGCGAGCGGAGGCCCTCCAGCACGCGGCCCTCGCGCCGGAGCTGCGCGGCGCCGCCGGCGCCCGCCGACTTGACCGCCAGCAGCTCGCCGGAGGCCTCGTCGGAGGCCAGCCACACCACGGCGCCCGAAGCGCCGCGGCCGAGCGTGCGGAGCCGCCTGAGCTGCTTCATCACCGTAGCTGAATCCATTCCGATTTGTTTCGATCGAGTCTGATCTCTGATGCGTTTGGCGCTGAGAAAGTGCTGTGCCACGAGGAGGGGAAGGAAGGGGGGAGAGGTCTATTTGTACGAGTCGTTCGGGGGGCGTGGACCACGTGCGGAATAAGCCCGGCGCGTCGAGGAAATAGGCAGCGTGCGATCCGCGCGCGGCTGCCGGAGAAAAGACTAGGCCCCGTGGCTGCAAAGGAAGGTGTAACGAACTTGTAGCTCCGCCTCTGACTCGTGGGTTTTCCGGCGTTTTTCCCCTGCCGCCGCCTGCCTTTTTCCGTCGGACGGGTCCTGATCGTCGGAGCCTTTGCAGGGCAAGGTCGTCCATCCATCCGGACCAAACACTTGGCGGGTCCATTAGGCGCGCACATGCTCCTCATTAGTTTACGAGTTTTCACTTTCGAGTTAGTCGTACATACATTGCATGATACCATACCACTGATGTCTTGAGAGTTGAGATCCCTTGGAAGAAGATCATATCGGGATCCATCCAACGGATAAGGCCTGGACCCGGGTGAACGATGATGCGTCGCGTTACGTTCTTTCTTTTCCTGTGCCAGCTCTATCCATGGGTAGTAACGTCGAGGAGTTCCCTCGGCGACGTGGAGCAGTTCCGGGAGAGGGCCTGCCGTGGGGGCAACCCGAGACGAGACGGGAGCCCGGCGCGCGTGGCGTTTTCAGGCAGACCCAGCGTTTCTGTTCGTTCGGCAGACGCCGGCGTCAAACAGCAAGGACCCGGGGCAGAATATTCGGACGTTTCGGAGATGAGATCGGCGGAATTTTCATCACACACGTGCGTTAGGTCAGCGTACGCACCGGACTGTTTCGACTGGCCTGGAGTTTTAGTCGTCCAAGCTTAAGCGAAATGCATAAATTTCCTATCTTGGTTAGGCCTATAGCTGGCCAGGTGGGCCGGGCTAAAAGGGCTGCTAACGGCCCGGTCCTTTTAGCCCGGTCCGAGCACGGCCCGGGCCCGGTGGTCAACGGGCCGTGCCGGCCCGCAGCCTGTTACGGGCCGTGCTTGGGCCTGGGCGTAGGCCCGTCGGGCTAGTCAAGCACGGCCCGTTTAGCGGTGGCCCGTTAGCCCATCATTCGGGCCGTGCTAAATGGGCCGGCACGGTCTGTTTAGCCTGTTTATGTTTTTAAAAAATAAAAAACAATGTAAAAATATTTTTTTATCCAGAGGGTCGGCCCGGTACGGTCCAGTCCGTTTAGCCCGTGACCCGTTTAGCTCGTTTAAAACAGACCGTGCCGTGCTTGGGCTTGAAGTGAAAGCCCGTGTGCCGGCCCGGCCCGGTCCGTTTATTATAAGGGCCGTGCCGTGCCTCTTCCTCAGCGGCCCGAGCCCGGCCGGGCCTGTGCTGTGCCGGCCCGGCACAGCCCGTTGGCCAGGACTAGTTAGGCCGTTGGCTCAGTAGGTGCACGAAACTCAGCACTAGTCCATTCTACTTACATGCGTTTTTTTCTTTTCGTATCTCCCTAGATTTCAATAGATTGACGTTAGCGGTCATGTCAATAAGTAGGATTTTGTCCATCTTGCCCCTGCTAAACAAAACTAAAATGAGAGTTTAACGAAATGACCAAAGGCTAGACAATCCCATACAGTTGTAGCAAAAGGTGAGGGATGCGCGGCAGGGACACGTTAATTACGGGCATTAGTGGAGTGTTAGATGGCCAGTGATCGAGCTGAGACATGTAAATCACCTGCGCCTAGCTGGCTAGCCATGATAGCATGGAGCAGCGCTGCCACAGGGCTGGGACACTAGCTGGAACACTTCCAGTGATAGATGGTTGGTAGAGATGCCAAAACATGTGAAGCTGTATGCAGCAAAGAGAACAAAGAAAAAAAGTGCAATTCCAGATTGGAAAAAAAATATCATAAAATTGAATACTCCTATTTTCAGTTATTGTAAATATCAATTTTTATTAAACCATTTTTATTAGCCTGCTATTTCAAGGCTCTATATCTACTATGTGAAAGATCTAGCTTAACTTACCAGGATGTGTTAAAATTTTTCATTTATATTTTAACGTAGATAGTCGAGGCCTTCAAACCAAGGACAGAGCAGGTGAGGGTCAGGTAGGGCACATGCCCCCCCCCCCTCCCCCCCAACCTCTTCGTAAAACCATACAAAATCATTTTTATTTTCTTCAACAGGACGCACAAACAAGATGGTAAATGATGTTTACACATAGTAATACTTTCCATTTGGAGTGGTCTATGTCTTCTTCGTTAGAGCAGACAAGATTGTGCAAATATTTTAGCAGTATACTCTCTTCGTCCCAAAATATAAGCATTTCTACATTTGGTCAAATCAATTCTTTTTAACTTTGACAATCAATGTTTATATAGAAAATCAAATATGAAGATTTCCATACAATGATAGTTTATTTCATGGTGAATAATGACATCATTTATACTTAATCAGACATTATGTTTTTTGTTATGATAGTTAAAGTTCAAAAAGAGTGGCTTTGACCAAATCCATAATAAATCTTATATTCTGGGACGGAGGAGTAACATGGTAATAGTAATTTTAGTTGAGACTTAGAAAGTAAATATACATTTTATAGTTTCTCATTTCCAACTATTCTTAACATTATTCTTGGTTATGCCATGGATGACCATTTTACTCGTGATTATTTAGGTTCCAATTACTTAAACGTTAGCATTTTATTATGCATTAATTACTCCACAAGAAAACTCACCACCGACTCTCAACTTCATTGCCCGCATTTTCTAACGTCAGTTATAATCTGCTACTCCCTTTGAATCTTTTTGCCTATATAATACATAAAAACATTTGAGACAATACTTACTAATTAGAAGCTAAGTCACTACCAGAAAACGGCCGATTCCTGACGGCCAAATACCGTCAGGAATACGTCAAATACCGTCAGTAAAGGCCAAACCTGTCGGTGACCATCAGGAATGAGCCGTCAGGAAAAGCTTGCCTTTCCTGTCGGGAAGCCGACAGGAAAACAATCCTGACGGCTTCTCTTGATAATTCCTGACGGTTTAATTTTCACTGGTCAAAAAGGCATTCCTGATGCCTGCCCGTCAGGAATAGACCCTAAACCGTCAGAAATTTTCATGGAGTATGTACAGGTGAAAACACAACTAAGAACCAAATCCGTGGCGTGCTCAATGGATTCAGAAAAGATTAAGCATAAAAGCCATGAAAAAAATAATTAACAGAGCATGAGACAAGTGACTGCACATGCAGGAGAGGGAGGCGCAGAGAAAAGAAATAAGGGAGGAGCTGAGATGCTCACTTGCTTGCAGGACGGGAAGGGTGGAGTCGCCGGGGTGCAGCAAGATGACTAGCGGCTTGGGGTTGTGGATCCACGGCGAGCTCGCCCTGCACGACGCCCGGCCGCTCGCCGCGTCGCCTGCCAGCTCACCGTCAACGTAGCTCGGTCCCTAGCCGCCGGATCCATCTTCCCGACCCCCACCCCGGATCCGCCAGATCTCATCTTGGAGTCCGTGGGAAGGGGGGGGGGGGGGGGAGGAGGCCGCGTCAAAGGCGAGCTCGGTCCCTCAACCGTCCCTGGCCGCCCGATGAAGAGGGAAGCAGAAGGAGGAGGGCGGGACGATGCGGCGACGCCGGCGAGATTTGCGCGAGAGGGAGAAAGAGATAGAGAGAAGATGAGGGGGGGGGGGGGGGGGGGGGGAGGGTGTGTTGCCATGCGGGACAGGCACGGAGCATAGCACTATGCGCTTTCCTGACGGTCCGTGACTCTGCGATTTGCGGTGCGGGCTTGGCCTTCGGGTTCCCGTCGGTCGCCTCCACGAACGTCAGGTATCTCCTGTTTTGTGGTAGTGAGTTGTTTTTTTGCTGGAATCATGCTTTTCAAATCCTTTGAATGTATGTGTTAATTAAGAACTTTTTTTGAAGGGGTCCTGTAGGCAGGTCCCTACAAGATTATTTGCATATACTTCAAGGCAAATTCAAACTGCTCTGATTCTGTAAACTACTCATTATACACAACCTAACAAAAGAAAAGGTCAAAGACTACACAGCCTTACATTATTCTTGCAAACATATATATCATTCCAGTTAAATTAGGGAAATCAAATGGAGATAATAATGTGAAGTGTATCAATGTTATTTTTATTTCTATTTGTTTTACTTTTAAGTGCATTCTCCTTGGTTGCATTATTTAGACACGTGCGTGGCGCACGTGCATAGTGTTAAGAAAAGGCCATCCTTACTTGAAACATGTCATGTAAAACAATCCAGACACAAAATGCTCTTGAGATGACTAAAAATCTGCAAATTAAAATCAAAATAATTTTCTCGTTTTCCATTTACAAAAACAGCAGAATTCCACAATTTCGCCCTGGTGACAAGCAACCGGGCTGGAACTGGTACTACACCACTGTCTAAATTCACACTTGGAGACCTCTCGCACTCGACTAGATCTTCAGTTGCTGATCCTACATTACACGTAGGATATCTAATGGCGCCTTTTTCCACATCAACGACGTGGAGCTCAAACTCGGCAACATGGCAAGCTTCATTCCCAAGGCCAAAACCGGCACCGCAGGCAGTCACCGTGGTGGTGGCCGGCGCCGCTTCCGTGATCTGGGAGCAGTCGCTGCGCACTTCGACCCAGCCTTCCTCGGAGTCCCAGTCTGGGAACGCTGAGCAGGAGCTCGCCAGTGAGCCGATCCTTTGGACCGCGCTCTCCGACGAGGCTTCGTCCGCTTCGTCGTCCTCGTCGTCGGACTCCCAGAACGCCGCGTTAAACAATGTGCTCCTGGGGGACGCCGTCCAGTCTTGCTTCGCCAGCTCGGAGGCGGACGCGAGGAACGGGTGCTGCAGCAGCTGCTCGGCGGTGGGGCGGTCGCGGGGGTTCCTGGCCAGGCACACGCGCAGGAAGCTCTTGGCCTCCTCCGACATCCAGGCGGGCACCTCCGGCACGGCGTCCGTGAAGCCGATCCTGTGGACGGCCGCGAAGACGTCGTCCACCCCGCCGCTCCACGGCGCGGCGCCGGTGGCCATCTCGATGACGGTGCACGCGAGCGCCCACACGTCGGCCGCGGCGCCCTGCTCCTCCCCGCGCGCCACCTCGGGCGCCATGAACGCCGGCGAGCCGCCGATCGGCCGGTTGCTGTCGTCGTCGCCGTCGCAGCCGTCCACGCGCCGCGCGCACCCGAAGTCCGCGAGCTTGGCGCGGCCGTCGGCGCCGACCATGACGTTGGCCGCCTTGACGTCCCCGTGCACGAGCGACTCCCCGTGGAGGTAGGCCAGGCCCCTCGCCACGTCCGCCGCGTACGCCGCGACGTCGCGCTCGGCCAGGCGGCCGCCGTTCCGTGCCGCCTCGTCGGCGAGCGAGCCCCGGGGCGCGAACTCGAGGAAGAGCATGTACTCGCCGCCGGCGTCGGCGCGGGCGCCGAGGCAGGGCACGACGTGCGGGGAGCGGAGACCGGACAGGACGCGGGCCTCGCGCGCCAGCTGCTCCGCCGCCACGGGACCGGCCGACTTGACCGCCAGCAGCTCGCCCGAGGCCTCGTCGGAGGCCAGCCACACCACGGCGCCCGACGCGCCGCTGCCGAGCGTGCGGAGACGCCTGAGCTGCTTCCCGGCGGCGGCGTCCATTGTCCTTTGATCGGATGGTCGGTCGGAGTCGGAGGAGAGAGGTTTCTGGGTACCGCGGCAGTTTGTTGAGGGGATATTGTGGGGGTGGGTGCTTCGATCTACCGGGTGAATCTCACCCGATAGATAGCTAAGCACGGAATCCCCCGGGGTCCCCTCTTGCGCGGCGTCCCTGTATCTCTCCTCCTCGTCCTCCCTTCTGTTCTTCCTCGCCGCCGCGGGGCGCGTCTATTTGAACGCCGGCCCGCGTCGAGTCGATCCTCTGCATGCGAGGGGGGGCGAAAACGTGCGGGAAGCGAGCGAGTGGCGGGGGAGCGCGTCAACGTCAAGGCGACGGCGCGCCGGGCTTGCAGGAGCAGCGGATGGCCTAATCTTTTGGACGCTCGAGCGATTTTTCCTCTCCACGCAGATTGACGGACCGGAGATTTGTTCGTGGAATCGTGGTACGTAGGTGTCGAGTATCCCTGCTTGTTGCGCGCGCGCGCATATTCGCGTGGAAGTCCTATTCTTATCCATGACTTTGGTGACGGCCGGATCTAGCTAGTCTGAACTTTGATACGGACGAGCTTCACTGCTAGTGTAAAAGCCTGTACTGGAACAGTCAAATTATCTGCACGTTCATCTCGTCGAGAAGGCATGACTACTGGTTTTTGTTCTCTTCTCCTCAGCCCCTGAAACTTTTCTTCTTTCCTCTTCTGATGAGCATGCGTTTTCCCACGGCGTTTTCCTGCATTGGAAGGGAGTCGCTACACGTTGTAAAAGACCAGGAACCATGTCGTCAGAGGGAAGTCAACACACGTGCAGATAGGCGGTCAGCTGGATAGACGCAACCAGCAAACATTCCTAAGCCATGACATCAGTCTCAAGCTCTCACTCAACAAAAAACAAATTGCGAAAGCTGCCAAAAGGAGCACTTGCAGGAACAAGCGCGGACGCTTCGCTTAATTAGCAGTCGGCAGCCGAAGCGGCAGGTGAGCCTTGGCCACAGCCGGCGGCCCTCTCCCGGCGACTCCGCGGTCTCACTTGGCTGTTGAAACTTCCAAACCGCCTGGTCCTTCCAAGAGGTCAACCGGCAGCTAGCGCCATCCAAAAGCAGGTTCATGCACACGCCCGCGGCCCAGCCCTTGGTTAGTCTTTTCCTTGTGAAAGTTCGACGCACATGTCGTTTTCAGCAAGTGCACTTTGCACTTAAGTGTTGCCTGATGGTGACCTCAATTTCAGTTCCATCCACCGCGATCAGCGTTGGATAATGATCGGCGAGCCGGGGACAAAAATATCATGCAACTCTTGGTCAATTTCCATTCACCAACCGGCGTCGCTGACAGTTCGCGCGCCGGCACTGCTCTAGATTCGTTGGATACTTTGGTACCTTCTCTGATTCTTTGTTTATACAAAGCTTTTGGTTCTGTTGAAGAGTTGGGCTGGACTTCGTCCTTCTGTATAAAAAGCAGTTGCCTGTTAGAAACCGCCAGAGGTTTACTTTGACCTGCGTTACTTTGATGGGTACCCGCCGTCGTGGTGTCATAGAATCGACATATGGAACTGTGGAAGCAGTCTCTGGTTTCTGATTTAGTTTTCCACAAGCACGTTTTGCTTGACCTTGCTGGTGGAAAACATGGAGTAGAAAAACACTTGGGCTATGAGTCTGAGTGCTGAACGTGGCGCCTGGGAACGCACAGCTAGTGCATCTTCGTGCGAGTTGCTTCCTTCTCCTTTTGCCAGCATCTGAGCCGGGTTGGTTTTCCATTGCAGTGTACCGGCCACACGAATTTGTAGACTCGAGCAGAAAGCAGAAATAGTCGTCTAAAATTTGACTGCCGACCTCTGCATCACCACCACCATCGTCATCATCAACGGCCCAAATCCGTCTTGTGTGGGTTCCTCCTGTATGCATGGCGCTGAGGAGGCCCATGGCCTTCTGCGTTTTCGGCCAAGGCCCATGTCACTGCTCCGGGTTCATGGGCGATAAGCCGATACGTGACTTCGCTTGCGGCCTGCACTTTGAATTCTTTGGTGGTCGGCTCTGTCATCTTTGGGGCCGTGATCCAGCCCACAGAGCACGACGTGTGTCTTCTCCTGCAGTGTGTTTTGATTTTGAATTTTCGATGGCATAAACTTCAGTTTGTCTTTGCTTCGAAAAATTAGCTGCTCCTCTAAGAAAAGGAATGATTATTTGTTGCAACAAAGCCTTGTACCCATATAAATATATCCCGGATTCTCACCTCCAAGCGGTTACAACCTGAGGCCTTCTTTGGATCGGATGAATTTCCCCCCTTTTTCCTATCAAAATGAAAATTCATGTATGATTCTTGTAAATTTCCAGAATTTTAAAGAAGGCCTTAGTTGGCAGCGAATCCGCCTGCACACATCATACATTGTGATGAAATAAACTAGAAAAGTAAACACCAGCATAGTTCAGATGCTAATACTAGATTATTTAGCACCACATCTACAGCTAAAGCATCACTCATTGTTGTGCCCTTATCTGTTGTCACCCCAGCCCAACCGGCCAAGCGTTGCAAAGTAGCAAAAAGTGCACGGTATACACACCTGGCGCTCAAATCTGAACAAAAAGAACTCTCTAACATTTTCTACCCAACGGGAGTCAAAAGAAGTATTCTGTGGCTTTGTGAGTCACAAAAGCGGTCACCAGTTGGGAATGAAAATCGCACCGGCCAGCAGCGCCCATCAGCAATCCTCCTGATTCCCCAAAATTTTAACAGGCAACTCTGGCGGCTGAAGAACCGAATGGATGCTTTCCATCCCATGTGTACCTTCGCCACCGGGACTTGCTGAACCCCGCACACGTACGCAGCGTGGGTTGAATAAAATATGAGGCCAGGTTCGTTCATGTATTTTCCGATCCAAACCGTCCGTCGTCCAATCTGACGGCGGAATGACACGCTGCATCTTGCTCGTCTGCGTACAGCACGCGTCGCATCTCCGAGACGTGTGCCCCAACGTCTCCCGAACATTCACGGATTCGATGTCCAAATTAAGCTGCGATCCGCTGTAAAGGAACGAAGCGGCTGAAGCTGAGCCGAACTGAAAGGGACGCATGCCTCGCAAGAAAAGGCGCTCCTTGTCCAGCACATCCGAGCAGAATCTCCGCGGCGATGAACTCGAGAACTGAAAGCTCCCTGGCCGCCGGCTGGCTAAGCTTCCTGCCTTAAGCATCACGTTTGCCACACACTTCACGTAAGCCCCACAGGTCGCGCAGCCATTGGAAGCAAGGAACAAAGCATGCCGAGCCAGCTAAACGATCGTATCTGGTCAGTAAACACGTATTTGTTGCGTTTTTTGCATCGGTCGTGCTCGTGTATATATAAGGCCCAGAGCTGCGAACGCAATCTCAAGCCAACAGAAGTAGTAGTACTCGAAACTTAGCGCAGCGCGTAGTTCGTAGAGCTAGCTCGCGGAGGAGAGCTTAGAAAGCTTGTTTAGTTTTCGAGTCTAGCTCCATCAGCTGAATTCAATGGCGAACGCGGGGCTTAAGCCGGTTGCCGGGCTCCTCCTGGTGCTCAACTTCTGCATGTACGTCATCGTGGCGGCGGTGGGCGGATGGGCCATCAACCACGCCATCAACAACGGCTTCTTCATTGGTACGTGTACCAGCACTGCTCTTCTACACACTGGTCGTGAAGTGATGGACGCGCGTGTGTGCCTGTTGTGTTGACAGTTTGAGTGCATTACAGATTCTTAATTTGAGATTACACCTAAGTATCGTGCGTGCAAATAAAATCTGCAGATGCCGGCCTCGCCCTGCCGGCGCACTTCTCCCCAATCTACTTTCCCATCGGCAACGCCGCGACCGGGTTCTTCGTCATCTTCGCGGTGATCGCCAGCGTGGTCGGCGCGGCCGCGGCGCTCGCGGGCTTCCACCACGTCAGGGCGTGGAGCCCGAGAGCCTCCCGGCGGCGGCCTCCTCCGGGTTCATGGCCTGGGCGCTCACCCTGCTCGCTATGGGGTACGTCGCGTGTACATACGTATTTGGTGCCCGTATATATATCAGTACATTCTCCTGAGCTTTGTTGTCTGTTCTTTGTGTTTCAGACTGGCCATCAAGGAGATTGAACTGCACGGCAGGAACGCCAGACTGGTAAGATCTATCGACAAATACACTCTGTCTATGCATATACTTGACACATACTTGTTACTAAATTTGTGCTACATTCTCCTTCTTGTAGATCTGCATGGAGTCCTTCACCATCATACTCGCGGTGACGCAGCTCTTCTACCTCCTCGCCATCCACGGCGGGAGGTGAAGAAGGGTTTGATCAGACAAGGATTTGGGGACAAAGACGATGAGAGCATGCATGTGTGGCTAGCTTCTACGATCTGATGATTGAACGTTGGTCAGCTTCGCGAGCATAGAGTGACTCCACCACCAGCTTGTGGGTTTCGAGATGTACCGTGTGTGTTTTCATTTGTCATATGCGTGTGTTCCATTTCGGGTTTAATTCCTCGTGATTCGTTGATTATTTGGGTGTGCTCGCTCATTCACGGGTGCTGTATCGGTTGCAAACTATCGGATGTAGCTGTGGATTTGATTACACAATCGTATATGGTGATGATGTTGTGATTATTGCTTCCAATGTTTATGCATGTTGTGAATGCGTTTCCAATGTTTCAGAGAGCTGCTCATAATGAAATGGCAGGGCACTGGGCCCTGCCTGTTTACCTCCAGATTGGGCCTAAAAGAAATTTCGGCCCAACCAAGCCTAGTGTGCGATTGAAACCAAAGCAGAGTTCATAACGCTTGCAAAGTGCGAACTGAACTTTACTGAACATAACGTAGAATCCATAAATCTTCTTCAACAGACCAAAGGAAACGCCACCTTAATCAAGAAGTGTATAGAACAGAAACATCGTGCGATGAATCCAGGAATTCATTGCCACCGTTGTATAGTAACGGTAAGCTGGTGTAAAAAAAAAAAAAAAGTAACTGTAAGCTACCTGTGATTGCATCCCCACATGCGCATGCTTTTCTACTTGAAACTGAAAAAATTAAAAGCGGATCCTGCACGGTCCATGGTTAAGTGTTAAGGGTTAATTAATCCTTCGTTCCACTAACATGACTTTTACTTCGAAAGAAAACAAAAAAACTATCGTTCAGTTTATACACTTCCCTGAACTGCAGCATCAGCTTTGGTTTGTTTCTTTGTTAGGGGGGAGAAACAAAATATAAAGCGCTCTTAAACGGCAGAAAGATGAGAAACCAGAAGCTGTTCTGAGTAATTTGGGTTTCAGGGTCCATAATTTCAGTTGGCAACAAAAGGACAACATTTTGCACCCGGGCGTGCCCAGTCTGTCGACGCTTGCCCCATGATACGATCACTGAAGTTGTTGGCCGGTGAAGAAAAGAACAAATTGGCACTCTCACCTTTCAGTTATCATCATCTCGCTTCTCGAAGCGTAGACATGCACACAGCACACCGGTCACCGGTGTGCCCAATCTGTCGACGCTAGCTTGCACCATGATTGACTGGCTCTATACGCGCACCATCATGGGCCTGACGGTGCTCGCGCTAGCTCGAGTGCTTTCGAGCTTTAGCATAAAGTGTCTCGATGAGAAGAAAGAAAGTAAGTAATAAGCATACAGTGATTCGATGAGAAGAATCGAAGAAGAAAAAAGAAACTTTGTATGTCTCGATTAGTTGCGCTAAATGGGACGTTACGATTCGTTTGCCGCCGCTAATCAATCTCGTCATGGAATTCCTTAGCGTTCCCAATGATTACTTTTTAGCTAACTTTTAGAATTGTTTATATTAAAAAAAAAAGAGAAGGCTGCTAGCTCTTCCTCAAAAGGCAGCCTCTAACATTTATTGAATCATTGACATACGGATCCGGTTATTATTTTAGAGTTGATATAAACTTTTATGTTGCCTTTTAAAAAACATAAAGAGTCAATGTTACCTCTACCTTTGAACACGTTCTTACGTCGTGTTCGAGCGTGCCTATTTATTGTAGGCCCGATCTGATCCGTTCCGTGATGTGCGAGTCGAGTGCAACATGGGACGGTAGACTGTTTGAGTAGGCGTGCCATCTGGACTTTTTTCCAGGGGCATCTTCAAGACTTACGTTTGGATTTGTTTTTATTTTTTTTTCTCAAGTTTTTTTAATAAGAAATATATTTTATTACTCTCAAGTATTCATATAGTTTACTTAACTCATAAACTAATATTTGGTCTAATTTACTATCCTGAATTATCTAGATTGGTTCAATTCACCCCTTTGTGAATTTTTACTTTTTTGCTTCTCTTTGTATGGGTTATATTTGAAGCTCAAATTTTGTAAGATGGTAGTTGACATCATCCTCTATGCTAGAAAAATTGTTTTAGAAATATTTTCTTGCATTATTCTATCTTATATGTCGAATTTGTATTGCACACTTTCCGCATAGAAAATATTTTTAATTTTTTATTAAAATAATTTTCTAACATAAGGTATGTTTTAACCTATAATCTCACAAAAATTTACACTCAAACATAATTTGTACCTAGAGATACAAAAAATAAAAATATTCATGAGGGAGTGAATTGAACCAATCTAAATAGTTGAAGGGAGTAAAATGGACCAAAAAATAATTTAAAGGGTTAAGTGAACTACATAAATACTTGAAGGTAGTAAAATGGACTTCTTCCTTTTTTTTATTACACTACAACTCAGACACTCACAACACACGCACACTCACCTCTATAAATGTACATACGCAAACCTTATCTTTATGAGCATCTTTGAAGACTGAGCCGACAAATTATCGAGATTGAAGAAGTCACAATTGATGCCTCGCTTCGACGGCCACGTCGTCTATCACTGAAAGTTCAAAGCCGTTAAATCTTAGAAAATTCACTCTCACCGGAAGGCAAACCCAAGACTCAAAGGTGCTACTCAATCAGGTACTTTAACATTATGCCAAGACCTCTTTTACTTTCTCTCAAGTTTTTGTTGTGGCGAGGTAAAAAAAGAAAAAGGTTTTGTTGTGGCAGCTCATATTAATTGCGTGCCGTGCGTTCCATGGAGCATGTTGATGATCCGAAAGTGACTTCGACTAGTGTCGTGTACTATTTTCTAGTGCTACTAGAAGTGCTGCCTACTACCATCCGTCCGTCCAGCAGTGATGCAGACCAGCATGGCAACACTGCGCGCGACTGGGAGGAGCAAATTTAAACACCACCTGAACCCTGATCGTGTAGATAAAGAATGGGCGTGGTGGACTGGTGGGTCGCTAGATCTTGTCCCCGTCAAAGAAGGGAATCAAAATTTTGAAGCTGAAGGAATCTCAACACTCGGATCACGATACTGCGTGTGTAAAATAATGCCACGTATGAACACTGGGCGATTTATTTCAAAAAAAAAAGAACACTGGGCGATCTTTGAATACGCATCTCGTTTGTTTATTCCCTTTTGGCCAGCTTGGCAAGTTGAAACAGGAGCGCACTCGCGACAAAAAAGCAGCGGTCGTAAACTTTTGCATCTGTTCAGGAGCGCAGAGCGTTTAGACGGGTTGAGATCCTCTGAAGGGGTGAAGAAAATTCAGAGAAGCTACAGTACCGTGTATTTTGAACTTGCTACAGTAACTGTGAATTGAGTGAAGCAATTCAGAGGACCCAAACCCCGTTTAGACAGGGTAGTGCCAGAAAGTTCAGGTCGGGAAGCAGTAAAAAAATTCTTCAAAAAACTGCACAACATGTGGGAAGCAGTAAAAAAATTCTTCAAAAAACTGCACAACATGTGGGAAATTCTTGCGGGGCGCAAGCTCGGTGACTTTGAGATTTGAACAGAAGAAAACCGATGACAGACAGACAGCGTGTGATCAGCACGAGGTGATGGATGAGAGTCGATGATGATCAGGCGTCCAAATCCTTCCAAGACGACTCCCTCATGCCACTGCGCGCTGACAGCTGAGTTTCTGGACCCGGTTCGCCCGCCGACGACACATCATCGTCGCGTCGTGGCCTCTCCAGGCACGCGCCACGCTGGGGCTCCGGCTGACCACGACGCACGGGTTCCCGGCGACCGACGGACACCTGCACGGAGGCGACAGGAGAAGACACACACCTCCCATCCGCCTCCGGGCAACAAGGTCGGTCGTTTCCATCGTTTGCGCTCCGAAAACATGTGGCTCGCTTTGAAAACACCAGGCGTCGCCAAGAGAAAATGTTTGAAATGCGTCCCCTCCTCGCGCAACACCAGAGATTTTCTGCGCGCACAACGTGGGCGCATCTGTTTGTTTTGTACGGACCGAAAGTTCCCGTCGCTGCTGTGTCTGTGTGGTGCGCGTAGTGCGGCACGAGCTTGGTAGTAGTAGCATTAATTAGCGTGTTCGCTTCGCTGCAAATGTTTTGCAGCGGCTGTTTTGTAGCAGCTACAGTGTTCGCAGTTATTTCTTCTACAGCAGCTACAGTGTTTGTAGTTATTTCTTCTGCTGCTTCGCAGCGAGGCGAACAGGGTGATTAGTAGATTTTCGGAGTACGGTCGAGTACTTTGCAAGCGAGGACGTAGAAAATAGTGATTACGGCGTGCATGGTTCGGCGGGGGCTCGTGGAGCAGTTAGGATCAAGAGTGGGAAGCCAAGCCGGAAACAGCGTTCCTAATCGTTTTTCAAAATGAAAAGAAACAGAGCAGCGTTCCTAAGATGGAGCGAGGATCCAATGTGGTGTGGCCTAGGTGTGGGTGCCAGTGCCACAGCCTGCGGTGCCCATTCCGCATCTCACAAAACATGAAACCGCTGCATGCGCGGAACTGCTATGCAAACCCAAGTTAAATGGTTCCCAAATCGTCTCGTCTCTAGTGGTCGCGTACGTTATATTAGCTGGTTCGCTTAAGTTTCCTTGTCGCGGTTCGTATTAGCCAACTGAGAATTACAGCAGTGAATTCCAACCTGGAGCCCGTGAATTCCAACTGTCAGGGCTGTTCGCGCTTACAGTTTTGTGTGATGCAGGCATCACAATTTCGATCACGCTGTTCGTAGTTTTAGTACAGCTCATCCCCAGTAAAAAAATTGCTGTAAATGAATTCGCAATCACAGGATCATAACCAAGTATTTTTTTTAAAAAAAATTGTACGCCTATTTTTCATTTTTATTTTCGTAAATGAATTAGCAATTCTGAGAATCTTTTAAAACCCTACCTGTTTTTCGTGTATACCGATCCACTAGTTACACGTGCACTTCAAGGATATATGCGACGTCGGGCCTTGATTTGAAGTACTGCAATTTAAAATTATCTCCTGATAACAACAGATAAACTTGATTTAAGCACGATGCAGCAAGATCTTCAGCATTTTTCACATATCTATCTACAAATTTACTTTGCCTTGTTCACCGGGTAAACCTAACAAAATTGTCTGATCCCCCTCCCTCCCTCCCTCCACAACAAAACAAATCTGCTTCCCCCTCCTTTCTCTCCCCCTCCCCTTCCATCGCTCCCCACCTCGGCGCCGCCCCCTTCTCGAAATCCATCTCCGCCATGCCGAAGGGCGCCAAGAAGCGCGCCAAGCTCAAGAAGAAGCAGCAGCAGGGCCACCCGGACGATGGCGCCAGCAACGGCCACAACAACGGCAGCGGCAGCGACAACAACAACAACGGCACCTCCGGCCGCCGCGACCCCGACCACCTGCGGATCCCGCCCAAGGCTTCCCACGGTACGAGTGGCACCTAACCCTCCCTCTTTAACCTGGCGGCAGATCCGCTTTCGGCACCAGGGTGGAGGGGAATCGCCTTTTCGCGTGCGGCGAGGGTGGCATTCGCTGGCGCCGCGGCCCGCCACCACGTTTCCACCGGCGGCCGCTTTACGGGCTGTTCGCACTTTTCCTTGCTCCCTTCCTTGCGCTATATGTATTGATGGATGCGTGTGTGTTGGTGCAGTGGATGCCAGCGAGGACTCGATGGAGAGCTCCGAGGAGATGGTGACGCCCAGGGCCGCCGGGTCGGAGGCGGATGACGACGAGAGGAAGGCCGCGCCCACCGTCGAGGTGACCGAGGATGGCGGTGCTGCTGCGGCGGGGGAGGATGTCATGGTGGATGCCTTACCGCTGGAAACCAGCGGCCAGGGTAAGGACGACGCTGAGGTGGAGGTGCACGCTGTGGTGCAGGAACCGGAGGTGAAGGACGTGGTGGTGGACGAGGTGCCTGCGGTGCAGGAACCGGAGGCGGCTGAGGCACCTGAGGTGGAGGTGCCGGAGGTGAAAAGGGAGGTGGCCAAGGTGCATCCGGTGCATGAACCGGAGCCGAAGGTCGATGAGGTGGTGGTTGTCGAGGAGACTCCTGTGCCACCTGTGGCGCCTGAACCGGAGGTGAAGAGTGTCACATTCGCGGAGACGGTTTTGGCACCTTCGGTGCAGGAACCGGAGGCGAAGAGTGTCACATTCGCGGAGACGGTTTCGGCACCTTCGGTGCAGGAACCGGAGGCAAAGAGTGGTGATGTGGTGGTCAAGGACTCCACTGGAGCGTCACGGTCTCGGGAGGTTGATGTGCATACTACAGAGGTGAATACTGATTGTGATTATAGTTCCATTCCTCCCTCATGATTTGAAGTGTGAGTTCTGATTGAGTTGGTTATGTTTGTATCAGGTGGCGCGTGGACCTGCAGTGGCAGTGGCGGCTTCAGGGCAGCGGGCAACATGGTGGAATTGCTGTGGGCTTTTTGATGCATTTTCTGGTTCACAAAGATAGATTAAGGTGAGATGGTTCCATATCTCATGGTTGTGCTTCTGCTAATGCTTTAGTGAGTCAGACTGGCATTCAGTTCATTGCTTTTTTTTATTCAATTTCTTATTTCTTAGCATCAGTTGTTTACAATTTGAATTCATCATGCAGGTTCTAAAGAACTTGTATAGTTACTATATTGTTGGATTTTGTTGCACTGAGTTACTTTTTTTTTTATTAGAGTGAAGCTTTGGATCATGTTATGCACTTTTGTATTGCCCGCACATGGTTCGGTATGTGACCTGTGAGATTATTGTAATTTGGTATGAGATGTTACTGTTGAATATAGCATTTAAACAATTTCAACTTAGCTAATGGTTTGGTCGACTTAACATCACTATCTTTTTCTGAATTTATGCTCCAAATTTTTACCCCCTAGTGTGCATTTGTAGCATTGACAGAACAACTCTTAACTTTATTTATTTATCACCAGAAATACAGCTGATGTTATTTATCAACAAAGTTATCCATCATTTCTTAATTCCATTGGCTGTGTTTTGGAGGAGCCCTGTTAGAGCAATAGTGTAACTGCGCAAGAAGAAACTTATTGAATAAAACTATTTGTTCAGATCAGATCAATCAACAAACAGTCTGAAACTTTCAACTTTTGATCTTTCAAACTATGGCTTTGTAACTTTGGATTATGAATATATTTATAATTTATTACATAATAACTTACTGGAAACATTAAATAATTTGGTGAAGTGGTGCCCTACTTCCTGCGTTATTTTCTGATCCCTAAAAATGTAAAATCACAACTGTAATTTGGCATAGAAAGTTTTTCCAGATTAATGGTGTATGCATCATGTGACATGGGTGTTATGGTGTTGGGTTTTTTACATGTATGGTAAAGAACTTCCTGTAAGGATTCACTTCTGAAATCAGTTGCTTGGTGTTGGTAGATGTTGATGGGAACATATCAATAAATAACTTTGATTATGAAGTGTATTTGAATTGAGAGGCTCATGCCAAAGTATATGTTCTTTATGTGTGTGTGGCGATTTCTTTGGCTAGAACCAATTAGAAAGTTAGAAATTTAAAATGATTGTATTTTCTATTTCAGAACTGTGTTTCTGCAATGCTGATAAACTGCCCAGTTTAAGACTGAAAAGTTGAGAACATAAAATTCATTTGACTTGAATGTACAACAAGAGATATTTGGAATTTTGGATTCCATATTGCATGGATACCCTTGTTTGGACACTATACTTTTCAGTTAGCTACATGAACATAATATGGCATCAAGGACGTTGGCAGTTCTACCTTGAAAATAAAAGTACCTATCAATAGGCTACTTTAATATATGATGGCACCTGCTAAATGAGCACTGGTTGCTGCAGTTGGGGTACACATAAATCATAACTAGGGTAAAGATGGTGTACTTGGTTGATTCCTTCTGATGCATATGTATTTGCAATATGTGAATCTGTTCATATTGCATTCTATA
The DNA here is from genome assembly GCA_007726485.1 of Eragrostis curvula. Lineage (NCBI taxonomy): Eukaryota > Viridiplantae > Streptophyta > Magnoliopsida > Poales > Poaceae > Eragrostis > Eragrostis curvula. The sequence continues at coordinate 78,727 of RWGY01000159.1, forward strand.
TATTTATTATATCTACTAGTGTTTCAAATGCATAGAAACACGCACAATAAACTTATCAAATTAGTATGTGGAGTAATCTCATGGGAAAGTCAATCTTGGACTGACGATTCCTAATTGCAGCTGCTATGTTTGAAGCAGCACTTCTGTTTGTCACAAATGGCACAAACTAATTGAATATATCTCCTGGTTCACAGCAGCCCATTTATTTCCTACTTATGTGTGTTTGTCCTATAAGTTTTAGCTGCTTTGTTTAACAATTTTCTTGTTTTCTCGGTGATACAGGGTTGGAACTTGGGAAGTCAAGAAGACAGAAGATGCGATGTTGTTCAGTTCAAAGCCCATGGGTGATTGTAACTAGACTGGTTGAGTTGTCACCGGGAAAAAAAATACGAGGGAATGATCTTGAGTAACATCGAGCTGATGTTTCTTCCTTGCCTTTGTGTCGTGTCTGTGCAAAGTTACACCTTCTTGGTTGTGGTTAATATTCTTCATTTCCTTAGGGTTTCCGAACACCTCCCCCTTGTCTAGTGTCATGTAGGTCCCGTTCTTGTAGCATAAGGGTTGAAGTGAGTCGACAGTAAAGAAATTTTGTTCATTCTGTGTTTATACTTGATTTTCGGGGTATCATCTTCTATGCCCCTTTCTCACTTTGGGATGAGTATATTGTCCAAACAATTTGAAATATTGTTCGTAGCTTTAATCCAGCGTACTTCTCAGATATGCTTTGTTACCGTGCACATTGTGAGAATAATGAGACGTCCCTTACACTTTACATGTTTTGGGATATGCTTTGTTCCTTGGTTTTTGCTGTCGGACTTCCGGATGTTGGCTGTTTCGTATTTCCTGGACTGGCTTCACATGGTGTTCGTGAGTTTCTGTTGGAAACCACTTTTCTTGGAGAGGAACTGAAGGCAAACACTTAAACTGAAGCCGTCCAAACTGGAATGTTAAAAAGTACGTAGATGCTAAATGTTTATACGGCTTGTAAAGCATAGCCTGTGATTTCTTTTTGAAAATGAATTCGCGTGGCACGTACGCGTTGTGCCCGACCTGGAGCCAATTCCTCGGGAGCTTAATTAAGCTGACAAGAAAATGTTTCAGGTTCTGCCCAACATAGCGGAGAGATATGCTTTATCGCTTCGTTATAAGAAGCTGACGTGTCAGCCTTGGCAGTGCGCCGCCTCGTTCTCGACCCTCCATTTTCCACAAGGGTTGGTGGCCGTGCAAAGCGTTTGGTTATGAAGGCTACTTTGTTTTTTGGTTGGTTCAGTTTGCAGGCGAAAGTGGTGGCCACGCAACTTTTACGGCCACCAGTTCGTTAAGCGACTTGGCTGATTTTTGTTCACTACTGGTACCACACACACTGCATCGGTTACCTGAACATTTAGGAAAGATTGTTCTTATATCAGAACATTTCAAACGAATTCCACACACAGCGCAGTGCATTTTCCACTCGAAATTGGGGGATCTATCTGGAACCCTACTTGAACCAGACATCTAACAAAATTCCTGTAAACATTCATCACTTCAAACGAATTTCTACAAAAGTTCTGCATTCCAGGCATAATCTGAATTTGCTTCCTGGCAGAGAAATTCGGTCAGCGACGCGTCCCTGTAAAACATTTCTGACCGTGCATAATCCAGGAACGCGACAAACCAGGCGACCCAAGCTGAAAGGAGCCCGGATTTTTGTTTTGAGAAAAGGGAAAGGAACCCGGTTATCATCGAGTACCGGGAGATTCACGAAGATATATTTGTGAGTTCGTGGATAGGAAGATACTTGAAACCTCACCACAAAGAGAAAAGACGGGGATATTCGCGGGAGCAGCACCAGGATTTTCAGCGATTTCAATCATACAATTAAAACCGGTGGTGGTTGTCGTGTTCGCGTCGCTGGCAGCTCAGTGACCCGTGCTGGCTCCGGACTTTATAAGAGCCCCAGATGTTTAGCACGAGGAGTGTGCGTGGACGCTGAGAAAGTAGGGAAGTACAAGGAAGGCGCATCCATGAGCTCCCTGTACGATGTCTCCTGCTTCGCTGCTGGCCTTGCAGGTAAATCTTCTTCGCCTCTTATGCCCGCAGTCGGCAGCTGTTTGAAGGAAAACCAGCAAGCTAACTTTTGCATATTCGGTTCATTCTGTCACCATTGCAGGCAACGTTTTCGCTCTCGCGCTCTTCCTGTCACCTGTGTAAGCTCGCCTACTATACTGCCTGCTGATGATTTCTTTCTCTGTTTCTTACATTCTCGAGTGTAAGAGACGAATTGCTCATGAATTGTTGTTGGTTTTTACCTCCTGTCAGTCCAACGTTCAAGAGAGTCCTGAAGGCCAAATCGACGGAGCAGTTTGATGGGCTGCCTTACCTGCTCTCCCTGCTCAACTGCTGCATCTGCCTCTGGTACGGGCTCCCATGGGTCTCCGACGGCAGGCTCCTTGTAGCCACCGTCAACGGCACCGGGGCGGCGTTCCAGCTGGTCTACATTTCGCTCTTCATCTTCTACGCCGACAGCAGGAGGACAAGGGTAATTACATCTATTCCCGTGCTGTGTGAAAAGACTGAAGAACTAGCGTGCTGCTTCTTTTGCCGTCGCCGTGCCAGACACCAGTAAAACGGACTGAATAATTGAATCACATTAAAGCAAAAACAAACTCTGCTTTCCTTCTTTGATTTGATAAGAGACATTTGCAATGGATGATGATGCCTGCTATCAAATTTGCTCAACAGCTGAAGATCACTGGGCTCCTGGTGCTCATCGTCTGCGTGTTTGCGCTCATCGCGCAGACCAGCCTCGCCTTCTTCGACCATCCCGTTCGGCAGCAGTTCGTTGGCGCCTTGAGCATGGCGTCTCTGATCTCCATGTTTGCCTCCCCACTGGCCGTCATGGTACGCCTTTCCAACATGAGCACTTGAGTAATTTCTCCTCTTCATTGTTGCGAAACAAATACACAGGGTAATCAAAAACTCTTTTCTCATCGTTTTCACGTGCTTTATCCTGGTTGTTCAGGGTTTGGTGATCCGTACCGAGTGCGTGGAGTTCATGCCCTTCTATCTCTCCCTCTCCACGTTCCTGATGAGTGCGTCCTTCGCACTGTATGGGCTTCTCCTACGAGACTTCTTCATATATGTAAGCGCTCGGCCGGTCCTAATCTCAATTTAAACTTTCATGAACCAACATATTTTATGAACTGGGTCGATGGTTTAGCAAGGGTTTAACCATTTTTCCCCTGATGATTCTCAGTTGCCGAATGGTCTCGGAGTCATACTTGGAGCAACGCAGCTGGTGCTGTACGCGTACTACAGCAGGAAATGGAAGGGCGGCGACTCATCTGCACCGTTGCTTGGCTGATCAGAACTGAACTGATCGGTCAGCTGGTTGTGAGGTGGATTGTAAGGCGGATTTACTCAGGTGCACTATGAGTTGCTGGGTCATCTACAGCACAGATCAGCACGCGATGTAGATCTGCTGCTGCTGCAGATGACCCCAGCAACTCAGATGCTGCTGAGACAACAATTATACCCGTGGACTGGATTTACGAACGTGTGGCCTGATTGGTGTTTTGGATGGAGGAGAGTAATTTAGATATTACCATCAGTCGTCGTCAATGCGTTGTTTTGTACTAGTCGCTGTGTTGTACACGTCGGAATTGGTCCTTTTGTTTTTCTCACTTTTCTTGGGATTATAGCACCAATCATATTCATGGGACGAGTAAAATTACATTAGATTCAAATTTTGTCGTCAAGTGACTTTCCCAACGAAGGACAATTATATTAAGAAATTGGAAAATTGGAAAATTTATATAGCTAGAGTTATTTCCACAACCATTTCCACAACCAAATGTTTTCTCAGACATCAGGTTACCTAGTTAAAGTTGTTGACATCTGGCTTGAAACTTATGACCTTTATCCATGCTTTTATTATTGTCAATGTTCTCACTTATTTGGTCTATATTAAAATATGTTGCTGCTGAAAACTTTGGGGGTGATTGGTTGCCTGCGGAAGGCCCGGCAGGCTCACCGCATGCACCAACCTTGTGATTGGTTGCGTGCATAGAGGTTCGGGCGCCTGTCTCTTCGCGTGCAAAATCGACGAACAAGCTTTAGGGCGTGTTTGGTAGCCTGGGCCGGCATGCAGCATGCATCCGCGGATGCAACTCGACGAGTTTGTTAGCCTGGACAAAGTTTTGGGCCAGGCCGTGCGGATGCACAGGAGGCCGGTTTTGCTGCATCTCCGGAAACGAAAAAAATTTCCGTTCCCGACGGGCCAGGCTCGTTTCCTCCACACACGACGCTTGCGGTCACCACCCGTGAGACTTTCTTCCCCGTTCGCCTCGTCTACCTCGAGGACTTCCGCTCACGCCTCAGCTCTGACCATTGTTAGCGCCTCCTCGCAACCAAATCGTGACGTCGGGTGACGCATGGCGAGAAGGAGAGGCTCGCGGCGTCCTGGGAAGGCCGCGCACCGTGGCTCACGGCGGCCGGAGCAACGCTGCACGCGGCGGAGCGAATCGAGGGCAGAGCAAAGGGAGGGAGCGGGTCCTGGATGACGCCGAGCTCGCCTGGCTGCAGCTTCCTGCTGGGCAACCACGAGGCGGCTGGGTCGGAGACGGGTTTGTTGCAGTTCGCCACTCACACCGGCGTCCGAATCGATTTGATTCGATCTCATTAAGAGGACCGGTGTGGCGGGGCGAATCGAGGGTGGCCCGGCGCACTGGAAGAGCGAGGTGCCACGTCGCGGTGGGCGCGAGCGGAGCGCGACGGGAAGGGCGGCACACCTAGGCGAGTCGAGGGCGCGCGACACGGCCAGGCGAGGTCGCTCGCGGCGTGCGCAAACAGAGCAAGGCGGGGAAGGACGGCTCGGCGAGGCAAGGGCGGCGCGGCCAAGCGAGTGGCGGGTGGCGGGTGAGCTCCATGCCGATTGCCGAACTACGGGCACGGGCAATGCAGAAGAGTTTGAGGAAGAAGATGGTAACTCTACCGTGTGCTAAGGTAAGCATATCAAATGGCACATGCTAGCAAACACGATCTTATTCCATACATTTTGCGAGTCTACAGGCTACCAAACACGAAGGCATTGCACCAACTCAACCTGGTTCGGCTGGCTCGGTGCTGGCCCGTGATGCAGAGAAAGTCTCTTCAGGCTACCAAACGCGCCCTTAGGCTCCCAAGAAACGGAAACGAGATTCGTTTTGGGTGCGACAAAAGCTAAGAGGCTGGGCTAGCCGGCTAGGTGGCAACCATGCAACCAATCTACAGCTCGCATGGTGCTGGCTGGATTGAATCGAGCAACCAATGAAGCTAGTCTGCTTCGATGTAGTGATGACCAACTGGTCGGGCCAAGTGGGAGGGCACGAAGCACGGTATTTTTGCTCCGGCCCAAGCACAACCCGGCCCGGCCCGATGCTCGTGCTGTGCCATGGGCCGAAGGGGCAGCCCATGAAAGGCACGACACAACATGATATATTGAATATTTTATGTTTCATATAAAACAACAAACACAATATATTGTCATATTTTTTGTTCGGATTTTCATGGTTTTCAACACTATTGGACTGAAAAGATGATTATGGTCCGCTGTGCTCGCGGGCCGGCACAAAAAGGCCATTTCGTGCCATGGGCCGAGGGATAGGCGCGTGGGCTGACATGGCACAACCCGAAATAAAAAAGCATACCGTGCCGACCCCAAGTTAAATGGGTTGTGCCGCCCATTTGGCCACCACTAATTTTGATGGGCCTAACCAACACCGGCCTGTTTCCCTGGTGAAAGCCATGCTAGGTAGAGATCAGATGAGAACCAATTGCACCTTTTGAGAATGGCCGAATGTATTTGTTCGGTTGTTCCTCACATTCTCTGAACTTTTCTTTTCTCTATTATTTTTTTTATTACACAGTACAACTCAGATATTCATAACGCATGCACATTTACTCCTATGAACGTACATACGCAAACCTTACCCCTATAAGCATCTTTGAAGACTGAGCCGGCAAATATTCCAGATTGATGAAGTCACCACTGGTGAATCGCTGTCGACGGCCACATCGCCTACCGCTGAAAGCACAACGCCGTTAAATCGTAGAAAATTTGTTCCCACCGGGAGTCGAATCTAGGACCTCAGATGCTACTGAGTCTCTTGTAACTATTAGGCTACAAGCCCTTTCACTTCTTTTCTCTGTTATTTAATGGTGTTTGTCAGGACCCCTTTACATAACATCGCTGATCTATTTGCAAATTCAGTTAAATAATTAGTAGTTCGTAGTCCCTTTGAGGAGCTACAGATTAAGCAAAAACATAATTTCATTTTAGTTCCATGGTTGCGTAATGATCCTGTTGCAATGCTACAGAATGAACATCAGGGTTTGCAGTGGAGTTGCAGACAATCGGTTAAGCTGCATTGGAATATCTTTATTTTTGAAACATGGATATTTTATGCACGTGTCTTGTAACCGGCGACTATATAGTCGCATTGGAATTTGGTAGTGACAAATTTGAGTATTTTGGTTTGGCTATCTGGATTTTGTAAAGTGGACTGTTTTTGGCGATGATATATGCTCAATTGAAATGGGACAGAATAAAGGTAAAAAAAAACAACAAATAAAAAGAAAAGTAAAAAGAAAAGCTAAAAAATAACAGGCTAAAATTAAAGAACCAAGTTAGAAAAGTAAAAGGAAATCAATGAGCCCGAAAAAACAGCCTAAAGAATAAAATGGATTGAAAACAAATCAGGCCAGCCACGTCAGATCCATGTCATGCCATTTATTTTTTGCATAACGATTTATAAAGAAAATAAACATCATAACTATGATGTTTTGATGAATTATCATTAAATTATGACAAAAATCTTAATTCCGTCTCAGAAGGTAATCAACAACACACATTCCATGACAATATGATTTTCGTCATAGAAACGACACATAACTTTTTTTTAGCCTGCCCCATCTCGTTCTCAAACCAAACATACCCACGGAGTCACTACCCTAAGGTACGCTCGGCTCGGAGCTCCTGAATCCAATGAAACTTGAGTACATGACCATTTCCACCGTACCTTCCTAGCAGGTCAAATAATCATATGTAAACTTACATGCGTGATGTGAATGCTTTAATGTGTAAGGATATCCTACAATCCCATTTAAAGGAAATGAACTATTTTTTCAAAAGAAAACTTTTGTTTTGAAAAGTTAGTTTATTTTCTTGAAAGTAGGGTTGGAGGGTATCGTTAAGGCCAGTTTCTTTTGAACCCCATCACAACCTGACCAGAACCATCCCTGAAGCGTCTCCGCTTTTCGCAGGATCGAGTCGGTCAAGCGCTGATGAACAGACGCAACAGTACAGCATATAAAAAGCACAATTTAAGTCTTTAAGTAGTTACATTAATCCATTTAAAACACAGAGTCGCACAGCGGAAATAAACGATACAAGTCTAGAAATAAGGTACAAGCGCACGCGCTCACGATACACAGGAACCCGCATCCAAAGCCATGAAGATGCGGACTCGAGAGGAGGTCACTCCTCAGTCTCCCAGTGGGCTGTCCAACCATAGGGAAGCTGGCCATCCCACTGTCCACCTCCACCCGTAGAGTCGGGGATAAAGGTGCTACCTGCAACAAAATCATAAAGAGCCAAACCCTGAGCAACTAATACTCAGCAAGTCTTACCCGTCAAATTGGCTATCTACAGCCGACTCCTAATATGCAAGGCTAAAAAGGGGTGGCTGACTCAATAGCATAACTCGCACTAAATACTTGATCCTTACTTTCAAGTTTTATTCTTCAAGTTAAGTACTTAACCAGTAAAACAGTGTGCATATCTCTAAAACATGTATAAAGTAACAATACCTCAGCAGTGACAGTATATATAGAGCAATGTAATTAAACTAGCATCATATCATCAATCATCTCACACTACGATGTGACGCAGTGAGCAAGGTTGCTCTTGACCGAGAGCGGCGGCATCGATGTACATCCTGCAGGAGAAAACCTGACCATACGCCGCACACGCGTAAAGTCGCATGCGGCAACTGTTTGCGAAGATCCCCCTGAAGCTAGGCTGGGTCCAACCCCTCCCGAGAAAGGCCTTCCCGCACGGTCCCCGTCCCAGACGTACGCCCCGATTGGGAAGCATCATTTCTCTCCCGAATACCATGATAGAAAGGGCAGGCTTCCGCCGCACACCAGGGCAACCCAAGCTACTAAGTTTACTAGGCCCATAAAAACACTAGCATATGATCAGTACGTTCGAACTTGCTCAACAGGGCCAACAACGGACGGTCCTTAACCGACACAGACGGGGCTACCACCGTGAAGGCCCAGCCTTCTCGCACCATCCTACACAAACAAATCCCCGTCCGGTCTCAACAAATCCTAAATCCTGCTAGTACAATCCAGGGTGAACCTACCTCGCGAGTGGGACCTACCACTCGACTTCTACCGTCCGCTAGCCACTAAGCCTAGCAAGTTCTAACGTAACCTAGACCACATCTACAAAAATAGGACACAAGGTAGGATATGGAAGGGTAGTCCTAATGCAGTTCTAAGGTTTCACATCAACTCCTAATAGACCTAATGCACAAACATTGACTAGCCCCAATCAAGTGCAAAAATAAAAATCCTAAATAGGGAAGCATG
>RWGY01000160.1:0-41154 GCA_007726485.1 Eragrostis curvula
GATAGTCCCGAGCCGTTTTTGTGCATCAGTGGTTGTTTCATGCAAAACGATGCAGGAAGTGCTCGTTTTCAGTCGTTATGATGTTTTGATGTAATTGGATAGTTCCCATAGGAAAACACACAAAAACATGAGTTTTATTTGCGGACGATGCAAACCGGGATGGTCCGGAGCCGTTTTTGTGCATCAGTGTTTTTCATGCAAAACGTTGCAGGAAGCGCTCTGTTCACTCGTTATGATGTTTTCGATGTAATTGAATGTTACCATAGGAAAAACACTCAAAAACATGAGTTTTACTAGCGGACAATGCAAACCGGGATGTTCCGGAGCCGTTTTTGTGTGCATTAGTGTGTTTCGTGCAAACGCACCAAAATGCGCGGGAAGTGCTCGTTTCACTCGTTATGATGTTTGATGTAATTGGATGGTTCCCAAAGGAAAACTCAAAAACATAGTTTACTAGCGGTCGATGCAAACCAGGATGTTCCGGAGCTGTTTGGAGCATTAGTGCTGTTTCATGCAAAACACACCAAAACGGCACGGGAAGCGCTCATTTTCATTCACTTGTTACGATGTTTTGATGTAATTGGGGGGTTCCCATAGGAAAACATTGAAAACATTAGTTTACTTGCGGACAATGCAAACCGGAATGTTTCGGAGCCGTTTTGGTGCGTAAGTGCTGTTCCATGCAAAACGCACCAAAATGGCGCGGGAAGCGCTCGTTTCACTCGTTATGATGTTTGATGTAATGGATTGTTCCTATAGGAAAACACTCAAAAACTTGAGTTTACTAGCGGTCGATGCAAACCAGGATGTTGCGGACATGTTTTGGTGCATTAGTGCTGTTTCATGCAAACACAACCAAAACGGCACGGGAAGCGCTCATTTTCACTTGTTACGATGTTTTGATGTAATTGGGGGTTCCCATAGGAAAACATTGAAAAACATTAGTTTCACTTGTTATGATGTTTTGATGTAATTGGAGGGTTCCCATAGGAAAACTCAAAAACATGAGTTTACTTGCGGACAATGCAAACCGGATGTTCCGGAGCCGTTTTGGTGCATTAGTGCTGTTTCGTGCAAAACGCACCAAAATGGCGCGGGAAGTGCTCGTTTTCACTCGATGATGTTTTGATGTAATGGATGGTTCCTATAGGAAAAACACAGAAAACATGAGTTTACTTGCGAACCATGCAAAATCGGGATGTTTCGGAGCGTTTTGGTGCTTAGTTGTGCTGTTGTCGCAAACGCACACCAAAATGGCGCGGGAAGCGCTCGTTTTCAGCTCCTTATGCTGTTTGATGTATTGAGGGTTCCCAATAGGAAACACCCGTCAAAAAAATGGGTTTACTTGACAGACGATGCAAACCGGGATGTCCGAGCCGTTTTTGTTGCATCAGTTGGGTTTCATGCAAAACGCAGTGCACGAAGGCGCTCGTTTTCACTCGTTATCAATGATTTTGATGTACTTGGAGGGTTCCCCTAGGAAAACCCTCAAAAAACATAGTTCCTTGCGGAACAATGGCAAACCGGGCTGTTCCGGAGCCGTTTTGGTGCCTTAGTGCTGTTTCGTGAAAAACGCACCAAAATGGCGCGGGAAGTGCCTCGTTTTCACTCGTTCTGATGTTTGATGTAATTGGATGGTTCCTATAGGAAAACACAGAAAAACATTGCCTGTTCTACTTGCGAACCATGCAAATCAGGATGTTTCGGAAGCCGTTTTGGTGCATTAGTGCTGTTTCGTGCAAAACGCAACCAAATGGCGCGGGAAGCGCTCGTTTTCCCTCCTTATGATGTTTTGATGTAATGGGGAGGGTTCCCATTCAGAAAGCACAACACTCAAAACATGGGGTTTTCGCTTGCAGACGATGCAAAGACAACCGGGATGTCCGGAGCCGTTTTTTGTGCATCAGTGTGGTTTCATGCAAAACGATGCAGGAAGCGCTCGTTTTCACTCGTTATAATGTTTTGATGTAATTGGATGGTTCCCATTGAAAACACTCAAAAACATGAGTTTACTTGCGGTCGATGCAAACCGGAATGTTCCGGAGCCGTTTTGGTGCATTAGTGCTGTTCATGCAAAACATACTAAATGGCACGGGAAGCACTCGTTTGCACTTGTTATGATGTTTTGATGTAATTGAGGGTTCCCATAGGAAAAACACTCAAAAACATGAGTTTACTTGCGGACAATGCAACCGGGATGTTCCGGATCCGTTTTTGTGCATCAGTGCTGTTTCGTGCAAAACGAACTAAAATGGCGCGGGAAGTGCTCGTTTTCACTCGTTATGATGTTTTGATGTAATTGGATTGTTCCTATAGGAAAACACTCAAAAACTTGAGTTTACTAGCGGTCGATGCAAACCAGGATGTTCCGGACATGTTTTTGTGCATTAGTGCTGTTTCATGCAAAACACACCAAACGGCACGGGAAGCGCTCATTTTCACTTGTTACGATGTTTTGATGTAATTGGGGGGTTCCCATAGGAAAACATTGAAAAACATTAGTTTACTTGCGGACAATGCAAACCGGAATGTTTCGGAGCCGTTTTGGTGCATTAGTGCTGTTCCATGCAAAACGCACCAAAATGGCGCGGGAAGCGCTCGTTTCACTCGTTATGATGTTTTGATGTAATTGGAGGGTTCGCATAGGAAACACTCAAACATGAGTTTACTTGCGGTCGATGCAAACCGGGATGTTCCGGATCAATTTTGGTGCATTAGTGCTGTCTCATGCGTGCACCAAAACGGCGCAGAAAGCTCTCGTTTTCACTTGTTATGATGTTTTGATGTAAATTGATTGTTCCCATAGGAAAACAATCAAAATCATGAGTTTACTTGCCGACGATGCAAATCGGGATGGTCCCGAGCCGTTTTTATGCATCAGTGTTGTTTCATGCAAAACGATGCGGGAAGCGCTCGTTTTCACTCGTTATGATGTTTTGATGTAATTGGAGGGTTCCCATAGGAGAACACTCAAAAACATGAGTTTACTTGCAGACAATGCAAACCGGGATGGTCCGGAGCCGTTTTTGTGCATCAGTGAGGTTTCTTGCAAAACGATGCAGGAAGCGCTCCTTTTCACTCGTTATAATGTTTTGATGTAATGGGATAGTTCCCATTGAAAAACACTCAAAAACATGAACTTGCGGTCGATGCAAACTGGGATGTTCCGGAGCCGTTTTGGTGCATTAGTGTTGTTTCATGCAAAACACACTAAACGGCACGGAAGAACTCGTTTTCACTTGTTACGATGTTTTGATGTAATTGGGGGGTTCCCATAGGAAAACATTGAAAAACATGAGTTTACTTGCGGACAATGCAAACCGGAATGTTTCGGAGCCGTTTTGGTGCATTAGTGCTGTTTCATGAAAAACGCACCAAAAAGGCGCGGGAAGCGCTCGTTTTCACTCGTTATGATGTTTTGATGTAATTGGAGGGTTCCCATAGGAAAACACTCAAAACATGAGTTTACTTGCGGTCGATGCAAACCGGGATGTTCCGGATCAATTTTGGTGCATTAGTGCTGTCTCATGCGTGCACCAAAACGGCGCAGGAAGCTCTCGTTTTCACATGTTATGATGTTTTGATGTGAATTGATTGTTCCCATAGGAAAACAATCAAAATCATGAGTTTACTTGCAGACGATGCAAACCGGGATGGTCCCGAGCCGTTTTTGTGCATCAGTGTTGTTTCATGCAAAACGATGCAGGAAGTGCTTGTTTTCACTCGTTATGATGTTTTGATGTAATTGGATGGTTCCCATAGGAAAACACACAAAAACATGGGTTTACTTGCAGACGATGCAAACCGGGATGGTCCGGAGCCGTTTTTGTGCATCAGTGAGGTTTCATGCAAAACGATGCAGGAAGCGCTCGTTTTCACTCGTTATAATGTTTTGATGTAATTGGATGGTTCCCATTGGAAAACACTCAAAAACATGAGTTTACTTGCGGTCGATGCAAACCGGAATGTTCCGGAGCCGTTTTGGTGCATTAGTGCTGTTTCATGCAAAACACACTAAACGGCACGGGAAGCACTCGTTTGCACTTGTTATGATGTTTTGATGTAATTGGAGGGTTCGCATAGGAAAACACTCAAAACATGAGTTTACTTGCGGTCGATGCAAACCGGGATGTTCCGGATCAATTTTGGTGCATTAGTGCTGTCTCATGCGTGCACCAAAATGGCGCAGGAAGCTCTCGTTTTCACTTGTTATGATGTTTTGATGTGAATTGATTGTTCCCATAGGAAAACAATCAAAATCATGAGTTTACTTGCAGACGATGCAAACCGGCATGGTCCTGAGCCGTTTTTGTGCATCAGTGTTGTTTCATGCAAAACGATGCAGGAAGTGCTCGTTTTCACTCGTTATGATGTTTTGATGTAATTGGATGGTTCCCATAGGAAAACACACAAAAACATGAGTTTATTTGCGGACGATGCAAACCGGGATGGTCCGGAGCCGTTTTTGTGCATCAGTGTTGTTTCATGCAAAACGATGCAGGAAGCGCTCGTGTTCACTCGTTATGATATTTTGATGTAATTGGAGGGTTCCCATAGGAAAACACTCAAAAACATGGGTTTACTTGCAGACGATGCAAACCGGGATGGTCCGGAGCCGTTTTTGTGCATCAGTGAGGTTTCATGCAAAACGATGCAGGAAGCGCTCGTTTTCACTCGTTATAATGTTTTGATGTAATTGGATGGTTCCCATTGGAAAACACTCAAAAACATGAGTTTACTTGTGGACAATGCAAACCGGGATGTTCCGGAGCCGTTTTTGTGCATCAGTGTTTTTCATGCAAAACGATGCAGGAAGCGCTCGTTTTCACTCATTATGATGTTTTGATGTAATTGGAGGGTTCCCATAGGAAAACACTCAAAACATGAGTTTACTTGCGGACGATGCAAACCGGGATGGTCCGGAGCCGTTTTTGTGCATCAGTGATGTTTCATGCAAAACGATACAGGAACTGCTCGTTTTCACTCGTTATGATGTTTTGATGTAATTGGATGGTTCCCATAGGAAAACACACAAAAACATGAGTTTACTTGCGGACGATGCAAACCGGGATGTTCCGGAGCCGTTTTTGTGCATCAGTGCTGTTTCGTGCAAAACGAACTAAAATGGCGCGGGAAGTGCTCGTTTTCACTCGTTATGATGTTTTGATGTAATTGGATTGTTCCTATAGGAAAACACTCAAAAACTTGAGTTTACTAGCGGTCGATGCAAACCAGGATGTTCCGGACATGTTTTGGTGCATTAGTGCTGTTTCATGCAAAACACACCAAAACGGCACGGGAAGCGCTCATTTTCACTTGTTACGATGTTTTGATGTAATTGGGGGGTTCCCATAGGAAAACATTGAAAAACATTAGTTTCACTTGTTATGATGTTTTGATGTAATTGGAGGGTTCCCATAGGAAAACACTCAAAAACATGAGTTTACTTGCGGACAATGCAAACCGGGATGTTCCGGAGCCGTTTTGGTGCATTAGTGCTGTTTCGTGCAAAACGCACCAAAATGGCGCGGGAAGTGCTCGTTTTCACTCGTTATGATGTTTTGATGTAATTGGATGGTTCCTATAGGAAAACACAGAAAAACAAGAGTTTACTTGCGAACCATGCAAATCGGGATGTTTCGGAGCCGTTTTGGTGCATTAGTGCTGTTTCGTGCAAAACGCACCAAAATGGCGCGGGAAGCGCTCGTTTTCACTCCTTATGATGTTTTGATGTAATTGGAGGGTTCCCATAGGAAAACACTCAAAAACATGGGTTTACTTGCAGACGATGCAAACCGGGATGGTCCGGAGCCGTTTTTGTGCATCAGTGTGGTTTCATGCAAAACGATGCAGGAAGCGCTCGTTTTCACTCGTTATAATGTTTTGATGTAATTGGATGGTTCCCATTGGAAAACACTCAAAAACATGAGTTTACTTGCGGTCGATGCAAACCGGAATGTTCCGGAGCCGTTTTGGTGCATTAGTGCTGTTTCATGCAAAACATACTAAACGGCACGGGAAGCACTCGTTTGCACTTGTTATGATGTTTTGATGTAATTGGAGGGTTCCCATAGGAAAACACTCAAAAACATGAGTTTACTTGCGGACAATGCAAACCGGGATGTTCCGGATCCGTTTTTGTGCATCAGTGCTGTTTCATGCAAAACGATGCAGGAAGCGCTCGTTTTCACTCGTTATGATGTTTTGATGCAATTGGATTGTTACCATACGAAAACACTGAAAAACATGAGTTTACTTGTGGACAATGCAAACCGGGATGTTCTGGAGCCGTTTTTGTGCATCAGTGTTGTTTCATGCAAAACGATGCAGGAAGCGCTCGTTTTCACTCGTTATGATGTTTTGATGTAATTGGAGGGTTCCCATAGGAAAACACTCAAAACATGAGTTTACTTGCGGTCGATGCAAACCGGGATGTTCCGGATCAATTTTGGTGCATTAGTGTTGTCTCATGCGTGCACCAAAACGGCGCAGGATGTTCCGGACCTGTTTTGGTGCATTAGTGCTGTTTCATGCAAAACACACTAAATGGCACGGGAAGAACTCGTTTTCACTTGTTACGATGTTTTGATGTAATTGGAGGGTTCCCATAGGAAAACATTGAAAAACATGAGTTTACTTGCGGACAATGCAAGCCGGAATGTTTCGGAGCCGTTTTGGTGCACTAGTGCTGTTTCATGCAAAACGCACCAAAAAGGCGCGGGAAGCGCTCGTTTTCACTCGTTATGATGTTTTGATGTAATTGGAGGGTTCCCATAGGAAAACACTCAAAACATGAGTTTACTTGCGGTCGATGCAAACCGGGATGTTCCGGATCAATTTTGGTGCATTAGTGCTGTCTCATGCGTGCACCAAAACGGCGCAGGAAGCTCTCGTTTTCACATGTTATGATGTTTTGATGTGAATTGATTGTTCCCATAGGAAAACAATCAAAATCATGAGTTTACTTGCAGACGATGCAAACCGAGATGGTCCCGAGCCGTTTTTGTGCATCAGTGTTGTTTCATGCAAAACGATGCAGGAAGTGCTTGTTTTCACTCGTTATAATGTTTTGATGTAATGGGATAGTTCCCATTGAAAAACACTCAAAAACATGAACTTGCGGTCGATGCAAACTGGGATGTTCCGGAG
Source organism: Eragrostis curvula (assembly GCA_007726485.1). Classification (NCBI taxonomy): domain Eukaryota; kingdom Viridiplantae; phylum Streptophyta; class Magnoliopsida; order Poales; family Poaceae; genus Eragrostis; species Eragrostis curvula. The sequence goes on from RWGY01000160.1 coordinate 7,150, forward strand.
CCGTTTTGGTGCATTAGTGTTGTTTCATGCAAAACACACTAAACGGCACGGGAAGAACTCGTTTTCACTTGTTACGATGTTTTGATGTAATTGGGGGGTTCCCATAGGAAAACATTGAAAAACATGAGTTTACTTGCGGACAATGCAAACCGGAATGTTTCGGAGCCGTTTTGGTGCATTAGTGCTGTTTCATGCAAAACGCACCAAAAAGGCGCGGGAAGCGCTCGTTTTCACTCGTTATGATGTTTTGATGTAATTGGAGGGTTCCCATAGAAAAACACTCAAATCATGAGTTTACTTGCGGTCGATGCAAACCGGGATGTTCCGGATCAATTTTGGGGCATTAGTGCTGTCTCATGCGTGCACCAAAACGGCGCAGGAAGCTCTCATTTTCACTTCTTATGATGTTTTGATGTGAATTGATTGTTCCCATAGGAAAACAATCAAAATCATGAGTTTAATTGCAGACGATGCAAACCGGGATGGTCCTGAGCCGTTTTTGTGCATCAGTGTTGTTTTATGCAAAACGATGCAGGAAGTGCTCGTTTTCAGTCGTTATGATGTTTTGATGTAATTGGATAGTTCCCATAGGAAAACACACAAAAACATGAGTTTTATTTGCGGACGATGCAAACCGGGATGGTCCGGAGCCGTTTTTGTGCATCAGTGTTGTTTCATGCAAAACGATGCAGGAAGCGCTCGTGTTCACTCGTTATGATGTTTCGATGTAATTGAATGGTTACCATAGGAAAACACTCAAAAACATGAGTTTACTAGCGGACAATGCAAACCGGGATGTTCCGGAGCCGTTTTGGTGCATTAGTGCTGTTTCGTGCAAAACGCACCAAAATGGCGCGGGAAGTGCTCGTTTTCACTCGTTATGATGTTTTGATGTAATTGGATGGTTCCCAAAGGAAAACACTCAAAAACATGAGTTTACTAGCGGTCGATGCAAACCAGGATGTTCCGGAGCTGTTTTGGAGCATTAGTGCTGTTTCCTGCAAAACACACCAAAACGGCACGGGAAGCGCTCATTTTCACTTGTTACGATGTTTTGATGTAATTGGGGGGTTCCCATAGGAAAACATTGAAAAACATTAGTTTACTTGCGGACAATGCAAACCGGAATGTTTCGGAGCCGTTTTGGTGCGTAAGTGCTGTTCCATGCAAAACGCACCAAAATGGCGCGGGAAGCGCTCGTTTTCACTCGTTATGATGTTTTGATGTAATTGGATTGTTCCTATAGGAAAACACTCAAAAACTTGAGTTTACTAGCGGTCGATGCAAACCAGGATGTTCCGGACATGTTTTGGTGCATTAGTGCTGTTTCATGCAAAACACACCAAAACGGCACGGGAAGCGCTCATTTTCACTTGTTACGATGTTTTGATGTAATTGGGGGGTTCCCATAGGAAAACATTGAAAAACATTAGTTTCACTTGTTATGATGTTTTGATGTAATTGGAGGGTTCCCATAGGAAAACACTCAAAAACATGAGTTTACTTGCGGACAATGCAAACCGGGATGTTCCGGAGCCGTTTTGGTGCATTAGTGCTGTTTCGTGCAAAACGCACCAAAATGGCGCGGGAAGTGCTCGTTTTCACTCGTTATGATGTTTTGATGTAATTGGATGGTTCCTATAGGAAAACACAGAAAAACATGAGTTTACTTGCGAACCATGCAAATCGGGATGTTTCGGAGCCGTTTTGGTGCATTAGTGCTGTTTCGTGCAAAACGCACCAAAATGGCACGGGAAGCGCTCGTTTTCACTCCTTATGATGTTTTGATGTAATTGGAGGGTTCCCATAGGAAAACACTCAAAAACATGGGTTTACTTGCAGACGATGCAAACCGGGATGGTCCGGAGCCGTTTTTGTGCATCAGTGTGGTTTCATGCAAAACGATGCAGGAAGCGCTCGTTTTCACTCGTTATAATGTTTTGATGTAATTGGATGGTTCCCATTGGAAAACACTCAAAAACATGAGTTTACTTGCGGTCGATGCAAACCGGAATGTTCCGGAGCCGTTTTGGTGCATTAGTGCTGTTTCATGCAAAACATACTAAACGGCACGGGAAGCACTCGTTTGCACTTGTTATGATGTTTTGATGTAATTGGAGGGTTCCCATAGGAAAACACTCAAAAACATGAGTTTACTTGCGGACAATGCAAACCGGGATGTTCCGGATCCGTTTTTGTGCATCAGTGCTGTTTCATGCAAAACGATGCAGGAAGCGCTCGTTTTCACTCGTTATGATGTTTTGATGCAATTGGATTGTTACCATACGAAAACACTGAAAAACATGAGTTTACTTGTGGACAATGCAAACCGGGATGTTCTGGAGCCGTTTTTGTGCATCAGTGTTGTTTCATGCAAAACGATGCAGGAAGCGCTCGTTTTCACTCGTTATGATGTTTTGATGTAATTGGAGGGTTCCCATAGGAAAACACTCAAAACATGAGTTTACTTGCGGTCGATGCAAACCGGGATGTTCCGGATCAATTTTGGTGCATTAGTGTTGTCTCATGCGTGCACCAAAACGGCGCAGGATGTTCCGGACCTGTTTTGGTGCATTAGTGCTGTTTCATGCAAAACACACTAAATGGCACGGGAAGAACTCGTTTTCACTTGTTACGATGTTTTGATGTAATTGGAGGGTTCCCATAGGAAAACATTGAAAAACATGAGTTTACTTGCGGACAATGCAAGCCGGAATGTTTCGGAGCCGTTTTGGTGCACTAGTGCTGTTTCATGCAAAACGCACCAAAAATGCGCGGGAAGCGCTTGTTTTCACTCGTTATGATGTTTTGATGTAATCGGAGGGTTCCCATAGGAAAACACTCAAAACATGAGTTTACTTGCAGTCGATGCAAACCGGGATGTTCCGGATCAATTTTGGTGCATTAGTGTTGTCTCATGCGTGCACCAAAACGGCGCAGGATCACTTGTTATGATGTTTTGATGTAAATTGATTGTTCCCATAGGAAAACAATCAAAATCATGAGTTTACTTGCAGACGATGCAAACCGGGATGGTCCCGAGCCGTTTTTATGCATCAGTGTTGTTTCATGCAAAACGATGCGGGAAGCGCTCGTTTTCACTTGTTATGATGTTTTGATGTGAATTAATTGTTCCCATAGGAAAACAATCAAAATCATGAGTTTACTTGCAGACGATGCAAACCGGGATGGTCCCGAGCCGTTTTTGTGCATCAGTGTTGTTTCATGCAAAACGATGCAGGAAGTGCTCGTTTTCACTCGTTATGATGTTTTGATGTAATTGGATGGTTCCCATAGGAAAACACACAAATAAATGAGTTTATTTGCGGACGATGCAAACCGGGATGGTCCGGAGCCGTTTTTGTGCATCAGTGATGTTTCATGCAAAACGATACAGGAACTGCTCGTTTTCACTCGTTATGATGTTTTGATGTAATTGGATGGTTCCCATAGGAAAACACACAAAAACATGAGTTTACTTGCGGACGATGCAAACCGGGATGTTCCGGAGCCGTTTTTGTGCATCAGTGTTGTTTCGTGCAAAACGCACCAAAATGGCGCGGGAAGTGCTCGTTTTCACTCGTTATGATGTTTTGATGTAATTGCATTGTTCCTATAGGAAAACACTCAAAAACTTGAGTTTACTAGCAGTCGATGCAAACCAGGATGTTCCGGACCTGTTTTGGTGCATTAGTGCTGTTTCATGCAAAACACACCAAAACGGCACGGGAAGCGCTCATTTTCACTTGTTACGATGTTTTGATGTAATTGGAGGGTTCCCAAAGGAAAATATTGAAAAACATTAGTTTACTTGCGGACAATGCAAACCGGAATGTTTCGGAGCCGTTTTGGTGCATTAGTGCCGTTCCATGCAAAACGCACCAAAATGGCGCGGGAAGCGCTCGTTTTCACTCGTTATGATGTTTTGATGTAATTGGAGGCTTCCCATAGGAAAACACTCAAAACATGATTTTACTTGCGGTCGATGCAAACCGGGATGTTCCGGATCAATTTTGGTGCATTAGTGCTGTCTCATGCGTGCACCAAAACGGCGCAGGAAGCTCTCGTTTTCACTTGTTATGATGTTTTGATGTAAATTGATTGTTCCCATAGGAAAACAATCAAAATCATGAGTTTACTTGCAGACGATGCAAACCGGGATAGTCCCGAGCCGTTTTTGTGCATCAGTGTTGTTTCATGCAAAACGATGCAGGAAGTGCTCGTTTTCAGTCGTTATGATGTTTTGATGTAATTGGATAGTTCCCATAGGAAAACACACAAAAACATGAGTTTTATTTGCGGACGATGCAAACCGGGATGGTCCGGAGCCGTTTTTGTGCATCAGTGTTGTTTCATGCAAAACGTTGCAGGAAGTGCTCGTTTTCACTCGTTATGATGTTTTGATGTAATTGGATGGTTCCCAAAGGAAAACACTCAAAAACATGAGTTTACTAGCGGTCGATGCAAACCAGGATGTTCCGGAGCTGTTTTGGAGCATTAGTGCTGTTTCATGCAAAACACACCAAAACGGCACGGGAAGCGCTCATTTTCACTTGTTACGATGTTTTGATGTAATTGGGGGGTTCCCATAGGAAAACATTGAAAAACATTAGTTTACTTGCGGACAATGCAAACCGGAATGTTTCGGAGCCGTTTTGGTGCGTAAGTGCTGTTCCATGCAAAACGCACCAAAATGGCGCGGGAAGCGCTCGTTTTCACTCGTTATGATGTTTTGATGTAATTGGATTGTTCCTATAGGAAAACACTCAAAAACTTGAGTTTACTAGCGGTCGATACAAACCAGGATGTTGCGGACATGTTTTGGTGCATTAGTGCTGTTTCATGCAAAACACACCAAAACGGCACGGGAAGCGCTCATTTTCACTTGTTACGATGTTTTGATGTAATTGGGGGGTTCCCATAGGAAAACATTGAAAAACATTAGTTTCACTTGTTATGATGTTTTGATGTAATTGGAGGGTTCCCATAGGAAAACACTCAAAAACATGAGTTTACTTGCGGACAATGCAAACCGGGATGTTCCGGAGCCGTTTTGGTGCATTAGTGCTGTTTCGTGCAAAACGCACCAAAATGGCGCGGGAAGTGCTCGTTTTCACTCGTTATGATGTTTTGATGTAATTGGATGGTTCCTATAGGAAAACACAGAAAAACATGAGTTTACTTGCGAACCATGCAAATCGGGATGTTTCGGAGCCGTTTTGGTGCATTAGTGCTGTTTCGTGCAAAACGCACCAAAATGGCGCGGGAAGCGCTCGTTTTCACTCCTTATGATGTTTTGATGTAATTGGAGGGTTCCCATAGGAAAACACTCAAAAACATGGGTTTACTTGCAGACGATGCAAACCGGGATGGTCCGGAGCCGTTTTTGTGCATCAGTGTGGTTTCATGCAAAACGATGCAGGAAGCGCTCGTTTTCACTCGTTATAATGTTTTGATGTAATTGGAGGGTTCCCATAGGAAAACACTCAAAAACATGAGTTTACTTGCGGACAATGCAAACCGGGATGTTCCGGAGCCGTTTTGGTGCATTAGTGCTGTTTCGTGAAAAACGCACCAAAATGGCGCGGGAAGTGCTCGTTTTCACTCGTTATGATGTTTTGATGTAATTGGATGGTTCCTATAGGAAAACACAGAAAAACATGAGTTTACTTGCGAACCATGCAAATCAGGATGTTTCGGAGCCGTTTTGGTGCATTAGTGCTGTTTCGTGCAAAACGCACCAAAATGGCGCGGGAAGCGCTCGTTTTCACTCCTTATGATGTTTTGATGTAATTGGAGGGTTCCCATAGGAAAACACTCAAAAACATGGGTTTACTTGCAGACGATGCAAACCGGGATGGTCCGGAGCCGTTTTTGTGCATCAGTGTGGTTTCATGCAAAACGATGCAGGAAGCGCTCGTTTTCACTCGTTATAATGTTTTGATGTAATTGGATGGTTCCCATTGGAAAACACTCAAAAACATGAGTTTACTTGCGGTCGATGCAAACCGGAATGTTCCGGAGCCGTTTTGGTGCATTAGTGCTGTTTCATGCAAAACATACTAAATGGCACGGGAAGCACTCGTTTGCACTTGTTATGATGTTTTGATGTAATTGGAGGGTTCCCATAGGAAAACACTCAAAAACATGAGTTTACTTGCGGACAATGCAAACCGGGATGTTCCGGATCCGTTTTTGTGCATCAGTGCTGTTTCGTGCAAAACGAACTAAAATGGCGCGGGAAGTGCTCGTTTTCACTCGTTATGATGTTTTGATGTAATTGGATTGTTCCTATAGGAAAACACTCAAAAACTTGAGTTTACTAGCGGTCGATGCAAACCAGGATGTTCCGGACATGTTTTGGTGCATTAGTGCTGTTTCATGCAAAACACACCAAAACGGCACGGGAAGCGCTCATTTTCACTTGTTACGATGTTTTGATGTAATTGGGGGGTTCCCATAGGAAAACATTGAAAAACATTAGTTTACTTGCGGACAATGCAAACCGGAATGTTTCGGAGCCGTTTTGGTGCATTAGTGCTGTTCCATGCAAAACGCACCAAAATGGCGCGGGAAGCGCTCGTTTTCACTCGTTATGATGTTTTGATGTAATTGGAGGGTTCGCATAGGAAAACACTCAAAACATGAGTTTACTTGCGGTCGATGCAAACCGGGATGTTCCGGATCAATTTTGGTGCATTAGTGCTGTCTCATGCGTGCACCAAAACGGCGCAGAAAGCTCTCGTTTTCACTTGTTATGATGTTTTGATGTAAATTGATTGTTCCCATAGGAAAACAATCAAAATCATGAGTTTACTTGCCGACGATGCAAATCGGGATGGTCCCGAGCCGTTTTTATGCATCAGTGTTGTTTCATGCAAAACGATGCGGGAAGCGCTCGTTTTCACTCGTTATGATGTTTTGATGTAATTGGAGGGTTCCCATAGGAGAACACTCAAAAACATGAGTTTACTTGCAGACAATGCAAACCGGGATGGTCCGGAGCCGTTTTTGTGCATCAGTGAGGTTTCTTGCAAAACGATGCAGGAAGCGCTCCTTTTCACTCGTTATAATGTTTTGATGTAATGGGATAGTTCCCATTGAAAAACACTCAAAAACATGAACTTGCGGTCGATGCAAACTGGGATGTTCCGGAGCCGTTTTGGTGCATTAGTGTTGTTTCATGCAAAACACACTAAACGGCACGGGAAGAACTCGTTTTCACTTGTTACGATGTTTTGATGTAATTGGGGGGTTCCCATAGGAAAACATTGAAAAACATGAGTTTACTTGCGGACAATGCAAACCGGAATGTTTCGGAGCCGTTTTGGTGCATTAGTGCTGTTTCATGAAAAACGCACCAAAAAGGCGCGGGAAGCGCTCGTTTTCACTCGTTATGATGTTTTGATGTAATTGGAGGGTTCCCATAGGAAAACACTCAAAACATGAGTTTACTTGCGGTCGATGCAAACCGGGATGTTCCGGATCAATTTTGGTGCATTAGTGCTGTCTCATGCGTGCACCAAAACGGCGCAGGAAGCTCTCGTTTTCACATGTTATGATGTTTTGATGTGAATTGATTGTTCCCATAGGAAAACAATCAAAATCATGAGTTTACTTGCAGACGATGCAAACCGGGATGGTCCCGAGCCGTTTTTGTGCATCAGTGTTGTTTCATGCAAAACGATGCAGGAAGTGCTTGTTTTCACTCGTTATGATGTTTTGATGTAATTGGATGGTTCCCATAGGAAAACACACAAAAACATGGGTTTACTTGCAGACGATGCAAACCGGGATGGTCCGGAGCCGTTTTTGTGCATCAGTGAGGTTTCATGCAAAACGATGCAGGAAGCGCTCGTTTTCACTCGTTATAATGTTTTGATGTAATTGGATGGTTCCCATTGGAAAACACTCAAAAACATGAGTTTACTTGCGGTCGATGCAAACCGGAATGTTCCGGAGCCGTTTTGGTGCATTAGTGCTGTTTCATGCAAAACACACTAAACGGCACGGGAAGCACTCGTTTGCACTTGTTATGATGTTTTGATGTAATTGGAGGGTTCGCATAGGAAAACACTCAAAACATGAGTTTACTTGCGGTCGATGCAAACCGGGATGTTCCGGATCAATTTTGGTGCATTAGTGCTGTCTCATGCGTGCACCAAAATGGCGCAGGAAGCTCTCGTTTTCACTTGTTATGATGTTTTGATGTGAATTGATTGTTCCCATAGGAAAACAATCAAAATCATGAGTTTACTTGCAGACGATGCAAACCGGCATGGTCCTGAGCCGTTTTTGTGCATCAGTGTTGTTTCATGCAAAACGATGCAGGAAGTGCTCGTTTTCACTCGTTATGATGTTTTGATGTAATTGGATGGTTCCCATAGGAAAACACACAAAAACATGAGTTTATTTGCGGACGATGCAAACCGGGATGGTCCGGAGCCGTTTTTGTGCATCAGTGTTGTTTCATGCAAAACGATGCAGGAAGCGCTCGTGTTCACTCGTTATGATATTTTGATGTAATTGGAGGGTTCCCATAGGAAAACACTCAAAAACATGGGTTTACTTGCAGACGATGCAAACCGGGATGGTCCGGAGCCGTTTTTGTGCATCAGTGAGGTTTCATGCAAAACGATGCAGGAAGCGCTCGTTTTCACTCGTTATAATGTTTTGATGTAATTGGATGGTTCCCATTGGAAAACACTCAAAAACATGAGTTTACTTGTGGACAATGCAAACCGGGATGTTCCGGAGCCGTTTTTGTGCATCAGTGTTTTTCATGCAAAACGATGCAGGAAGCGCTCGTTTTCACTCATTATGATGTTTTGATGTAATTGGAGGGTTCCCATAGGAAAACACTCAAAACATGAGTTTACTTGCGGACGATGCAAACCGGGATGGTCCGGAGCCGTTTTTGTGCATCAGTGATGTTTCATGCAAAACGATACAGGAACTGCTCGTTTTCACTCGTTATGATGTTTTGATGTAATTGGATGGTTCCCATAGGAAAACACACAAAAACATGAGTTTACTTGCGGACGATGCAAACCGGGATGTTCCGGAGCCGTTTTTGTGCATCAGTGCTGTTTCGTGCAAAACGAACTAAAATGGCGCGGGAAGTGCTCGTTTTCACTCGTTATGATGTTTTGATGTAATTGGATTGTTCCTATAGGAAAACACTCAAAAACTTGAGTTTACTAGCGGTCGATGCAAACCAGGATGTTCCGGACATGTTTTGGTGCATTAGTGCTGTTTCATGCAAAACACACCAAAACGGCACGGGAAGCGCTCATTTTCACTTGTTACGATGTTTTGATGTAATTGGGGGGTTCCCATAGGAAAACATTGAAAAACATTAGTTTCACTTGTTATGATGTTTTGATGTAATTGGAGGGTTCCCATAGGAAAACACTCAAAAACATGAGTTTACTTGCGGACAATGCAAACCGGGATGTTCCGGAGCCGTTTTGGTGCATTAGTGCTGTTTCGTGCAAAACGCACCAAAATGGCGCGGGAAGTGCTCGTTTTCACTCGTTATGATGTTTTGATGTAATTGGATGGTTCCTATAGGAAAACACAGAAAAACAAGAGTTTACTTGCGAACCATGCAAATCGGGATGTTTCGGAGCCGTTTTGGTGCATTAGTGCTGTTTCGTGCAAAACGCACCAAAATGGCGCGGGAAGCGCTCGTTTTCACTCCTTATGATGTTTTGATGTAATTGGAGGGTTCCCATAGGAAAACACTCAAAAACATGGGTTTACTTGCAGACGATGCAAACCGGGATGGTCCGGAGCCGTTTTTGTGCATCAGTGTGGTTTCATGCAAAACGATGCAGGAAGCGCTCGTTTTCACTCGTTATAATGTTTTGATGTAATTGGATGGTTCCCATTGGAAAACACTCAAAAACATGAGTTTACTTGCGGTCGATGCAAACCGGAATGTTCCGGAGCCGTTTTGGTGCATTAGTGCTGTTTCATGCAAAACATACTAAACGGCACGGGAAGCACTCGTTTGCACTTGTTATGATGTTTTGATGTAATTGGAGGGTTCCCATAGGAAAACACTCAAAAACATGAGTTTACTTGCGGACAATGCAAACCGGGATGTTCCGGATCCGTTTTTGTGCATCAGTGCTGTTTCATGCAAAACGATGCAGGAAGCGCTCGTTTTCACTCGTTATGATGTTTTGATGCAATTGGATTGTTACCATACGAAAACACTGAAAAACATGAGTTTACTTGTGGACAATGCAAACCGGGATGTTCTGGAGCCGTTTTTGTGCATCAGTGTTGTTTCATGCAAAACGATGCAGGAAGCGCTCGTTTTCACTCGTTATGATGTTTTGATGTAATTGGAGGGTTCCCATAGGAAAACACTCAAAACATGAGTTTACTTGCGGTCGATGCAAACCGGGATGTTCCGGATCAATTTTGGTGCATTAGTGTTGTCTCATGCGTGCACCAAAACGGCGCAGGATGTTCCGGACCTGTTTTGGTGCATTAGTGCTGTTTCATGCAAAACACACTAAATGGCACGGGAAGAACTCGTTTTCACTTGTTACGATGTTTTGATGTAATTGGGGGGTTCCCATAGGAAAACATTGAAAAACATGAGTTTACTTGCGGACAATGCAAGCCGGAATGTTTCGGAGCCGTTTTGGTGCACTAGTGCTGTTTCATGCAAAACGCACCAAAAAGGCGCGGGAAGCGCTCGTTTTCACTCGTTATGATGTTTTGATGTAATTGGAGGGTTCCCATAGGAAAACACTCAAAACATGAGTTTACTTGCGGTCGATGCAAACCGGGATGTTCTGGATCAATTTTGGTGCATTAGTGCTGTCTCATGCGTGCACCAAAACGGCGCAGGAAGCTCTCGTTTTCACATGTTATGATGTTTTGATGTGAATTGATTGTTCCCATAGGAAAACAATCAAAATCATGAGTTTACTTGCAGACGATGCAAACCGGGATGGTCCCGAGCCGTTTTTGTGCATCAGTGTTGTTTCATGCAAAACGATGCACGAAGTGCTTGTTTTCACTCGTTATGATGTTTTGATGTAATTGGATGGTTCCCATAGGAAAACACACAAAAACATGGGTTTACTTGCAGACGATGCAAACCGGGATGGTCCGGAGCCGTTTTTGTGCATCAGTGAGGTTTCATGCAAAACGATGCAGGAAGCGCTCGTTTTCACTCGTTATAATGTTTTGATGTAATTGGATGGTTCCCATTGGAAAACACTCAAAAACATGAGTTTACTTGCGGTCGATGCAAACCGGAATGTTCCGGAGCCGTTTTGGTGCATTAGTGCTGTTTCATGCAAAACACACTAAACGGCACGGGAAGCACTCGTTTGCACTTGTTATGATGTTTTGATGTAATTGGAGGGTTCGCATACGAAAACACTCAAAACATGAGTTTACTTGCGGTCGATGCAAACCGGGATGTTCCGGATCAATTTTGGTGCATTAGTGCTGTCTCATGCGTGCACCAAAATGGCGCAGGAAGCTCTCGTTTTCACTTGTTATGATGTTTTGATGTGAATTGATTGTTCCCATAGGAAAACAATCAAAATCATGAGTTTACTTGCAGACGATGCAAACCGGCATGGTCCTGAGCCGTTTTTGTGCATCAGTGTGGTTTCATGCAAAACGATGCAGGAAGCGCTCGTTTTCACTCGTTATAATGTTTTGATGTAATTGGATGGTTCCCATTGGAAAACACTCAAAAACATGAGTTTACTTGCGGTCGATGCAAACCGGAATGTTCCGGAGCCGTTTTGGTGCATTAGTGCTGTTTCATGCAAAACATACTAAACGGCACGGGAAGCACTCGTTTGCACTTGTTATGATGTTTTGATGTAATTGGAGGGTTCCCATAGGAAAACACTCAAAAACATGAGTTTACTTGCGGACAATGCAAACCGGGATGTTCCGGATCCGTTTTTGTGCATCAGTGCTGTTTCATGCAAAACGATGCAGGAAGCGCTCGTTTTCACTCGTTATGATGTTTTGATGCAATTGGATTGTTACCATACGAAAACACTGAAAAACATGAGTTTACTTGTGGACAATGCAAACCGGGATGTTCTGGAGCCGTTTTTGTGCATCAGTGTTGTTTCATGCAAAACGATGCAGGAAGCGCTCGTTTTCACTCGTTATGATGTTTTGATGTAATTGGAGGGTTCCCATAGGAAAACACTCAAAACATGAGTTTACTTGCGGTCGATGCAAACCGGGATGTTCCGGATCAATTTTGGTGCATTAGTGTTGTCTCATGCGTGCACCAAAACGGCGCAGGATGTTCCGGACCTGTTTTGGTGCATTAGTGCTGTTTCATGCAAAACACACTAAATGGCACGGGAAGAACTCGTTTTCACTTGTTACGATGTTTTGATGTAATTGGAGGGTTCCCATAGGAAAACATTGAAAAACATGAGTTTACTTGCGGACAATGCAAGCCGGAATGTTTCGGAGCCGTTTTGGTGCACTAGTGCTGTTTCATGCAAAACGCACCAAAAAGGCGCGGGAAGCGCTCGTTTTCACTCGTTATGATGTTTTGATGTAATTGGAGGGTTCCCATAGGAAAACACTCAAAACATGAGTTTACTTGCGGTCGATGCAAACCGGGATGTTCCGGATCAATTTTGGTGCATTAGTGCTGTCTCATGCGTGCACCAAAACGGCGCAGGAAGCTCTCGTTTTCACATGTTATGATGTTTTGATGTGAATTGATTGTTCCCATAGGAAAACAATCAAAATCATGAGTTTACTTGCAGACGATGCAAACCGAGATGGTCCCGAGCCGTTTTTGTGCATCAGTGTTGTTTCATGCAAAACGATGCAGGAAGTGCTTGTTTTCACTCGTTATGATGTTTTGATGTAATTGGATGGTTCCCATAGGAAAACACACAAAAACATGGGTTTACTTGCAGACGATGCAAACCGGGATGGTCCGGAGCCGTTTTTGTGCATCAGTGAGGTTTCATGCAAAACGATGCAGGAAGCGCTCGTTTTCACTCGTTATAATGTTTTGATGTAATTGGATGGTTCCCATTGGAAAACACTCAAAAACATGAGTTTACTTGCGGTCGATGCAAACCGGAATGTTCCGGAGCCGTTTTGGTGCATTAGTGCTGTTTCATGCAAAACATACTAAACGGCACGGGAAGCACTCGTTTGCACTTGTTATGATGTTTTGATGTAATTGGAGGGTTCCCATAGGAAAACACTCAAAAACATGAGTTTACTTGCGGACAATGCAAACCGGGATGTTCCGGATCCGTTTTTGTGCATCAGTGCTGTTTCATGCAAAACGATGCAGGAAGCGCTCGTTTTCACTCGTTATGATGTTTTGATGCAATTGGATTGCTACCATACGAAAACACTGAAAAACATGAGTTTACTTGTGGACAATGCAAACCGGGATGTTCTGGAGCCGTTTTTGTGCATCAGTGTTGTTTCATGCAAAACGATGCAGGAAGCGCTCGTTTTCACTCGTTATGATGTTTTGATGTAATTGGAGGGTTCCCATAGGAAAACACTCAAAACATGAGTTTACTTGCGGTCGATGCAAACCGGGATGTTCCGGATCAATTTTGGTGCATTAGTGTTGTCTCATGCGTGCACCAAAACGGCGCAGGATGTTCCGGACCTGTTTTGGTGCATTAGTGCTGTTTCATGCAAAACACACTAAATGGCACGGGAAGAACTCGTTTTCACTTGTTACGATGTTTTGATGTAATTGGGGGGTTCCCATAGGAAAACATTGAAAAACATGAGTTTACTTGCGGACAATGCAAGCCGGAATGTTTCGGAGCCGTTTTGGTGCACTAGTGCTGTTTCATGCAAAACGCACCAAAAAGGCGCGGGAAGCGCTCGTTTTCACTCGTTATGATGTTTTGATGTAATTGGAGGGTTCCCATAGGAAAACACTCAAAACATGAGTTTACTTGCGGTCGATGCAAACCGGGATGTTCCGGATCAATTTTGGTGCATTAGTGCTGTCTCATGCGTGCACCAAAACGGCGCAGGAAGCTCTCGTTTTCACATGTTATGATGTTTTGATGTGAATTGATTGTTCCCATAGGAAAACAATCAAAATCATGAGTTTACTTGCAGACGATGCAAACCGGGATGGTCCCGAGCCGTTTTTGTGCATCAGTGTTGTTTCATGCAAAACGATGCACGAAGTGCTTGTTTTCACTCGTTATGATGTTTTGATGTAATTGGATGGTTCCCATAGGAAAACACACAAAAACATGGGTTTACTTGCAGACGATGCAAACCGGGATGGTCCGGAGCCGTTTTTGTGCATCAGTGAGGTTTCATGCAAAACGATGCAGGAAGCGCTCGTTTTCACTCGTTATAATGTTTTGATGTAATTGGATGGTTCCCATTGGAAAACACTCAAAAACATGAGTTTACTTGCGGTCGATGCAAACCGGAATGTTCCGGAGCCGTTTTGGTGCATTAGTGCTGTTTCATGCAAAACACACTAAACGGCACGGGAAGCACTCGTTTGCACTTGTTATGATGTTTTGATGTAATTGGAGGGTTCGCATACGAAAACACTCAAAACATGAGTTTACTTGCGGTCGATGCAAACCGGGATGTTCCGGATCAATTTTGGTGCATTAGTGCTGTCTCATGCGTGCACCAAAATGGCGCAGGAAGCTCTCGTTTTCACTTGTTATGATGTTTTGATGTGAATTGATTGTTCCCATAGGAAAACAATCAAAATCATGAGTTTACTTGCAGACGATGCAAACCGGCATGGTCCTGAGCCGTTTTTGTGCATCAGTGTGGTTTCATGCAAAACGATGCAGGAAGCGCTCGTTTTCACTCGTTATAATGTTTTGATGTAATTGGATGGTTCCCATTGGAAAACACTCAAAAACATGAGTTTACTTGCGGTCGATGCAAACCGGAATGTTCCGGAGCCGTTTTGGTGCATTAGTGATGTTTCATGCAAAACATACTAAACGGCACGGGAAGCACTCGTTTGCACTTGTTATGATGTTTTGATGTAATTGGAGGGTTCCCATAGGAAAACACTCAAAAACATGAGTTTACTTGCGGACAATGCAAACCGGGATGTTCCGGATCCGTTTTTGTGCATCAGTGCTGTTTCATGCAAAACGATGCAGGAAGCGCTCGTTTTCACTCGTTATGATGTTTTGATGCAATTGGATTGTTACCATACGAAAACACTGAAAAACATGAGTTTACTTGTGGACAATGCAAACCGGGATGTTCTGGAGCCGTTTTTGTGCATCAGTGTTGTTTCATGCAAAACGATGCAGGAAGCGCTCGTTTTCACTCGTTATGATGTTTTGATGTAATTGGAGGGTTCCCATAGGAAAACACTCAAAACATGAGTTTACTTGCGGTCGATGCAAACCGGGATGTTCCGGATCAATTTTGGTGCATTAGTGTTGTCTCATGCGTGCACCAAAACGGCGCAGGATGTTCCGGACCTGTTTTGGTGCATTAGTGCTGTTTCATGCAAAACACACTAAATGGCACGGGAAGAACTCGTTTTCACTTGTTACGATGTTTTGATGTAATTGGAGGGTTCCCATAGGAAAACATTGAAAAACATGAGTTTACTTGCGGACAATGCAAGCCGGAATGTTTCGGAGCCGTTTTGGTGCACTAGTGCTGTTTCATGCAAAACGCACCAAAAAGGCGCGGGAAGCGCTCGTTTTCACTCGTTATGATGTTTTGATGTAATTGGAGGGTTCCCATAGGAAAACACTCAAAACATGAGTTTACTTGCGGTCGATGCAAACCGGGATGTTCCGGATCAATTTTGGTGCATTAGTGCTGTCTCATGCGTGCACCAAAACGGCGCAGGAAGCTCTCGTTTTCACATGTTATGATGTTTTGATGTGAATTGATTGTTCCCATAGGAAAACAATCAAAATCATGAGTTTACTTGCAGACGATGCAAACCGAGATGGTCCCGAGCCGTTTTTGTGCATCAGTGTTGTTTCATGCAAAACGATGCAGGAAGTGCTTGTTTTCACTCGTTATGATGTTTTGATGTAATTGGATGGTTCCCATAGGAAAACACACAAAAACATGGGTTTACTTGCAGACGATGCAAACCGGGATGGTCCGGAGCCGTTTTTGTGCATCAGTGAGGTTTCATGCAAAACGATGCAGGAAGCGCTCGTTTTCACTCGTTATAATGTTTTGATGTAATTGGATGGTTCCCATTGGAAAACACTCAAAAACATGAGTTTACTTGCGGTCGATGCAAACCGGAATGTTCCGGAGCCGTTTTGGTGCATTAGTGCTGTTTCATGCAAAACATACTAAACGGCACGGGAAGCACTCGTTTGCACTTGTTATGATGTTTTGATGTAATTGGAGGGTTCCCATAGGAAAACACTCAAAAACATGAGTTTACTTGCGGACAATGCAAACCGGGATGTTCCGGATCCGTTTTTGTGCATCAGTGCTGTTTCATGCAAAACGATGCAGGAAGCGCTCGTTTTCACTCGTTATGATGTTTTGATGCAATTGGATTGTTACCATACGAAAACACTGAAAAACATGAGTTTACTTGTGGACAATGCAAACCGGGATGTTCTGGAGCCGTTTTTGTGCATCAGTGTTGTTTCATGCAAAACGATGCAGGAAGCGCTCGTTTTCACTCGTTATGATGTTTTGATGTAATTGGAGGGTTCCCATAGGAAAACACTCAAAACATGAGTTTACTTGCGGTCGATGCAAACCGGGATGTTCCGGATCAATTTTGGTGCATTAGTGTTGTCTCATGCGTGCACCAAAACGGCGCAAGATGTTCCGGACCTGTATTGGTGCATTAGTGCTGTTTCATGCAAAACACACTAAATGGCACGGGAAGAACTCGTTTTCACTTGTTACGATGTTTTGATGTAATTGGGGGGTTCCCATAGGAAAACATTGAAAAACATGAGTTTACTTGCGGACAATGCAAGCCGGAATGTTTCGGAGCCGTTTTGGTGCACTAGTGCTGTTTCATGCAAAACGCACCAAAAAGGCGCGGGAAGCGCTCGTTTTCACTCGTTATGATGTTTTGATGTAATTGGAGGGTTCCCATAGGAAAACACTCAAAACATGAGTTTACTTGCGGTCGATGCAAACCGGGATGTTCCGGATCAATTTTGGTGCATTAGTGCTGTCTCATGCGTGCACCAAAACGGCGCAGAAAGCTCTCGTTTTCACATATTATGATGTTTTGATGTGAATTGATTGTTCCCATAGGAAAACAATCAAAATCATGAGTTTACTTGCAGACGATGCAAACCGGGATGGTCCCGAGCCGTTTTTGTGCATCAGTGTTGTTTCATGCAAAACGATGCACGAAGTGCTTGTTTTCACTCGTTATGATGTTTTGATGTAATTGGATGGTTCCCATAGGAAAACACACAAAAACATGGGTTTACTTGCAGACGATGCAAACCGGGATGGTCCGGAGCCGTTTTTGTGCATCAGTGAGGTTTCATGCAAAACGATGCAGGAAGCGCTCGTTTTCACTCGTTATAATGTTTTGATGTAATTGGATGGTTCCCATTGGAAAACACTCAAAAACATGAGTTTACTTGCGGTCGATGCAAACCGGAATGTTCCGGAGCCGTTTTGGTGCATTAGTGCTGTTTCATGCAAAACACACTAAACGGCACGGGAAGCACTCGTTTGCACTTGTTATGATGTTTTGATGTAATTGGAGGGTTCGCATAGGAAAACACTCAAAACATGAGTTTACTTGCGGTCGATGCAAACCGGGATGTTCCGGATCAATTTTGGTGCATTAGTGCTGTCTCATGCGTGCACCAAAATGGCGCAGGAAGCTCTCGTTTTCACTTGTTATGATGTTTTGATGTGAATTGATTGTTCCCATAGGAAAACAATCAAAATCATGAGTTTACTTGCAGACGATGCAAACCGGCATGGTCCTGAGCCGTTTTTGTGCATCAGTGTGGTTTCATGCAAAACGATGCAGGAAGCGCTCGTTTTCACTCGTTATAATGTTTTGATGTAATTGGATGGTTCCCATTGGAAAACACTCAAAAACATGAGTTTACTTGCGGTCGATGCAAACCGGAATGTTCCGGAGCCGTTTTGGTGCATTAGTGATGTTTCATGCAAAACATACTAAACGGCACGGGAAGCACTCGTTTGCACTTGTTATGATGTTTTGATGTAATTGGAGGGTTCCCATAGGAAAACACTCAAAAACATGAGTTTACTTGCGGACAATGCAAACCGGGATGTTCCGGATCCGTTTTTGTGCATCAGTGCTGTTTCATGCAAAACGATGCAGGAAGCGCTCGTTTTCACTCGTTATGATGTTTTGATGCAATTGGATTGTTACCATACGAAAACACTGAAAAACATGAGTTTACTTGTGGACAATGCAAACCGGGATGTTCTGGAGCCGTTTTTGTGCATCAGTGTTGTTTCATGCAAAACGATGCAGGAAGCGCTCGTTTTCACTCGTTATGATGTTTTGATGTAATTGGAGGGTTCCCATAGGAAAACACTCAAAACATGAGTTTACTTGCGGTCGATGCAAACCGGGATGTTCCGGATCAATTTTGGTGCATTAGTGTTGTCTCATGCGTGCACCAAAACGGCGCAGGATGTTCCGGACCTGTTTTGGTGCATTAGTGCTGTTTCATGCAAAACACACTAAATGGCACGGGAAGAACTCGTTTTCACTTGTTACGATGTTTTGATGTAATTGGAGGGTTCCCATAGGAAACCATTGAAAAACATGAGTTTACTTGCGGACAATGCAAGCCGGAATGTTTCGGAGCCGTTTTGGTGCACTAGTGCTGTTTCATGCAAAACGCACCAAAAAGGCGCGGGAAGCGCTCGTTTTCACTCGTTATGATGTTTTGATGTAATTGGAGGGTTCCCATAGGAAAACACTCAAAACATGAGTTTACTTGCGGTCGATGCAAACCGGGATGTTCCGGATCAATTTTGGTGCATTAGTGCTGTCTCATGCGTGCACCAAAACGGCGCAGGAAGCTCTCGTTTTCACATGTTATGATGTTTTGATGTGAATTGATTGTTCCCATAGGAAAACAATCAAAATCATGAGTTTACTTGCAGACGATGCAAACCGGGATGGTCCCGAGCCGTTTTTGTGCATCAGTGTTGTTTCATGCAAAACGATGCAGGAAGTGCTTGTTTTCACTCGTTATGATGTTTTGATGTAATTGGATGGTTCCCATAGGAAAACACACAAAAACATGGGTTTACTTGCAGACGATGCAAACCGGGATGGTCCGGAGCCGTTTTTGTGCATCAGTGAGGTTTCATGCAAAACGATGCAGGAAGCGCTCGTTTTCACTCGTTATAATGTTTTGATGTAATTGGATGGTTCCCATTGGAAAACACTCAAAAACATGAGTTTACTTGCGATCGATGCAAACCGGAATGTTCCGGAGCCGTTTTGGTGCATTAGTGCTGTTTCATGCAAAACACACTAAACGGCACGGGAAGCACTCGTTTGCACTTGTTATGATGTTTTGATGTAATTGGAGGGTTCGCATAGGAAAACACTCAAAACATGAGTTTACTTGCGGTCGATGCAAACCGGGATGTTCCGGATCAATTTTGGTGCATTAGTGCTGTCTCATGCGTGCACCAAAATGGCGCAGGAAGCTCTCGTTTTCACTTGTTATGATGTTTTGATGTGAATTGATTGTTCCCATAGGAAAACAATCAAAATCATGAGTTTACTTGCAGACGATGCAAACCGGCATGGTCCTGAGCCGTTTTTGTGCATCAGTGTTGTTTCATGCAAAACGATGCAGGAAGTGCTCGTTTTCACTCGTTATGATGTTTTGATGTAATTGGATGGTTCCCATAGGAAAACACACAAAAACATGAGTTTATTTGCGGACGATGCAAACCGGGATGGTCCGGAGCCGTTTTTGTGCATCAGTGTTGTTTCATGCAAAACGATGCAGGAAGCGCTCGTGTTCACTCGTTATGATATTTTGATGTAATTGGAGGGTTCCCATAGGAAAACACTCAAAAACATGGGTTTACATGCAGACGATGCAAACCGGGATGGTCCGGAGCCGTTTTTGTGCATCAGTGAGGTTTCATGCAAAACGATGCAGGAAGCGCTCGTTTTCACTCGTTATAATGTTTTGATGTAATTGGATGGTTCCCATTGGAAAACACTCAAAAACATGAGTTTACTTGTGGACAATGCAAACCGGGATGTTCCGGAGCCGTTTTTGTGCATCAGTGTTTTTCATGCAAAACGATGCAGGAAGCGCTCGTTTTCACTCATTATGATAATTTGATGTAATTGGAGGGTTCCCATAGGAAAACACTCAAAACATGAGTTTACTTGCGGACGATGCAAACCGGGATGGTCCGGAGCCGTTTTTGTGCATCAGTGATGTTTCATGCAAAACGATACAGGAACTGCTCATTTTCACTCGTTATGATGTTTTGATGTAATTGGATGGTTCCCATAGGAAAACACACAAAAACATGAGTTTACTTGCGGACGATGCAAACCGGGATGTTCCGGAGCCGTTTTTGTGCATCAGTGCTGTTTCGTGCAAAACGAACTAAAATGGCGCGGGAAGTGCTCGTTTTCACTCGTTATGATGTTTTGATGTAATTGGATTGTTCCTATAGGAAAACACTCAAAAACTTGAGTTTACTAGCGGTCGATGCAAACCAGGATGTTCCGGACATGTTTTGGTGCATTAGTGCTGTTTCATGCAAAACACACCAAAACGGCACGGGAAGCGCTCATTTTCACTTGTTACGATGTTTTGATGTAATTGGGGGGTTCCCATAGGAAAACATTGAAAAACATTAGTTTCACTTGTTATGATGTTTTGATGTAATTGGAGGGTTCCCATAGGAAAACACTCAAAAACATGAGTTTACTTGCGGACAATGCAAACCGGGATGTTCCGGAGCCGTTTTGGTGCATTAGTGCTGTTTCGTGCAAAACGCACCAAAATGGCGCGGGAAGTGCTCGTTTTCACTCGTTATGATGTTTTGATGTAATTGGATGGTTCCTATAGGAAAACACAGAAAAACATGAGTTTACTTGCGAACCATGCAAATCGGGATGTTTCGGAGCCGTTTTGGTGCATTAGTGCTGTTTCGTGCAAAACGCACCAAAATGGCGCGGGAAGCGCTCGTTTTCACTCCTTATGATGTTTTGATGTAATTGGAGGGTTCCCATAGGAAAACACTCAAAAACATGGGTTTACTTGCAGACGATGCAAACCGGGATGGTTCGGAGCCGTTTTTGTGCATCAGTGTGGTTTCATGCAAAACGATGCAGGAAGCGCTCGTTTTCACTCGTTATAATGTTTTGATGTAATTGGATGGTTCCCATTGGAAAACACTCAAAAACATGAGTTTACTTGCGGTCGATGCAAACCGGAATGTTCCGGAGCCGTTTTGGTGCATTAGTGCTGTTTCATGCAAAACACACTAAACGGCACGGGAAGCACTCGTTTGCACTTGTTATGATGTTTTGATGTAATTGGAGGGTTCGCATAGGAAAACACTCAAAACATGAGTTTACTTGCGGTCGATGCAAACCGGGATGTTCCGGATCAATTTTGGTGCATTAGTGCTGTCTCATGCGTGCACCAAAATGGCGCAGGAAGCTCTCGTTTTCACTTGTTATGATGTTTTGATGTGAATTGATTGTTCCCATAGGAAAACAATCAAAATCATGAGTTTACTTGCAGACGATGCAAACCGGCATGGTCCTGAGCCGTTTTTGTGCATCAGTGTGGTTTCATGCAAAACGATGCAGGAAGCGCTCGTTTTCACTCGTTATAATGTTTTGATGTAATTGGATGGTTCCCATTGGAAAACACTCAAAAACATGAGTTTACTTGCGGTCGATGCAAACCGGAATGTTCCGGAGCCGTTTTGGTGCATTAGTGCTGTTTCATGCAAAACATACTAAACGGCACGGGAAGCACTCGTTTGCACTTGTTATGATGTTTTGATGTAATTGGAGGGTTCCCATAGGAAAACACTCAAAAACATGAGTTTACTTGCGGACAATGCAAACCGGGATGTTCCGGATCCGTTTTTGTGCATCAGTGCTGTTTCATGCAAAACGATGCAGGAAGCGCTCGTTTTCACTCGTTATGATGTTTTGATGCAATTGGATTGTTACCATACGAAAACACCGAAAAACATGAGTTTACTTGTGGACAATGCAAACCGGGATGTTCTGGAGCCGTTTTTGTGCATCAGTGTTGTTTCATGCAAAACGATGCAGGAAGCGCTCGTTTTCACTCGTTATGATGTTTTGATGTAATTGGAGGGTTCCCATAGGAAAACACTCAAAACATGAGTTTACTTGCGGTCGATGCAAACCGGGATGTTCCGGATCAATTTTGGTGCATTAGTGTTGTCTCATGCGTGCACCAAAACGGCGCAGGATGTTCCGGACCTGTTTTGGTGCATTAGTGCTGTTTCATGCAAAACACACTAAATGGCACGGGAAGAACTCGTTTTCACTTGTTACGATGTTTTGATGTAATTGGAGGGTTCCCATAGGAAAACATTGAAAAACATGAGTTTACTTGCGGACAATGCAAGCCGGAATGTTTCGGAGCCGTTTTGGTGCACTAGTGCTGTTTCATGCAAAACGCACCAAAAAGGCGCGGGAAGCGCTCGTTTTCACTCGTTATGATGTTTTGATGTAATTGGAGGGTTCCCATAGGAAAACACTCAAAACATGAGTTTACTTGCGGTCGATGCAAACCGGGATGTTCCGGATCAATTTTGGTGCATTAGTGCTGTCTCATGCGTGCACCAAAACGGCGCAGGAAGCTCTCGTTTTCACATGTTATGATGTTTTGATGTGAATTGATTGTTCCCATAGGAAAACAATCAAAATCATGAGTTTACTTGCAGACGATGCAAACCGGGATGGTCCCGAGCCGTTTTTGTGCATCAGTGTTGTTTCATGCAAAACGATGCAGGAAGTGCTTGTTTTCACTCGTTATGATGTTTTGATGTAATTGGATGGTTCCCATAGGAAAACACACAAAAACATGGGTTTACTTGCAGACGATGCAAACCGGGATGGTCCGGAGCCGTTTTTGTGCATCAGTGAGGTTTCATGCAAAACGATGCAGGAAGCGCTCGTTTTCACTCGTTATAATGTTTTGATGTAATTGGATGGTTCCCATTGGAAAACACTCAAAAACATGAGTTTACTTGCGGTCGATGCAAACCGGAATGTTCCGGAGCCGTTTTGGTGCATTAGTGCTGTTTCATGCAAAACACACTAAACGGCACGGGAAGCACTCGTTTGCACTTGTTATGATGTTTTGATGTAATTGGAGGGTTCGCATAGGAAAACACTCAAAACATGAGTTTACTTGCGGTCGATGCAAACCGGGATGTTCCGGATCAATTTTGGTGCATTAGTGCTGTCTCATGCGTGCACCAAAATGGCGCAGGAAGCTCTCGTTTTCACTTGTTATGATGTTTTGATGTGAATTGATTGTTCCCATAGGAAAACAATCAAAATCATGAGTTTACTTGCAGACGATGCAAACCGGCATGGTCCTGAGCCGTTTTTGTGCATCAGTGTTGTTTCATGCAAAACGATGCAGGAAGTGCTCGTTTTCACTCGTTATGATGTTTTGATGTAATTGGATGGTTCCCATAGGAAAACACACAAAAACATGAGTTTATTTGCGGACGATGCAAACCGGGATGGTCCGGAGCCGTTTTTGTGCATCAGTGTTGTTTCATGCAAAACGATGCAGGAAGCGCTCGTGTTCACTCGTTATGATATTTTGATGTAATTGGAGGGTTCCCATAGGAAAACACTCAAAAACATGGGTTTACTTGCAGACGATGCAAACCGGGATGGTCCGGAGCCGTTTTTGTGCATCAGTGAGGTTTCATGCAAAACGATGCAGGAAGCGCTCGTTTTCACTCGTTATAATGTTTTGATGTAATTGGATGGTTCCCATTGGAAAACACTCAAAAACATGAGTTTACTTGTGGACAATGCAAACCGGGATGTTCCGGAGCCGTTTTTGTGCATCAGTGTTTTTCATGCAAAACGATGCAGGAAGCGCTCGTTTTCACTCATTATGATGTTTTGATGTAATTGGAGGGTTCCCATAGGAAAACACTCAAAACATGAGTTTACTTGCGGTCGATGCAAACCGGGATGTTCCGGATTAATTTTGGTGCATTAGTGTTGTCTCATGCGTGCACCAAAACGGCGCAGGATCACTTGTTATGATGTTTTGATGTAAATTGATTGTTCCCATAGGAAAACAATCAAAATCATGAGTATACTTGCAGACGATGCAAACCGGGATGGTCCAGAGCCGTTTTTGTGCATCAGTGTTGTTTCATGCAAAACGATGCAGGAAGGGCTCGTTTTCACTCGTTATGATGTTTTGATGTAATGGGATGGTACCCATAGGAAAACACACAAAAACATGAGTTTACTTGCGGACGATGCAAACCGGGATGTTCCGGAGCCGTTTTTGTGCATCAGTGCTGTTTCGTGCAAAACGCACCCAAATGGCGCGGGAAGTGCTCGTTTTCACTCGTTATGATGTTTTGATGTAATTGGATTGTTCCTATAGGAAAACACTCAAAAACATGAGTTTACTAGCGGTCGATGCAATCCAGGATGTTCCGGACATGTTTTGGTGCATTAGTGCTGTTTCATGCCAAACACACCAAAACGGCACGGGAAGCGCTCATTTTCACTTGTTACGATGTTTTGATATAATTGGGGGGTTCCCATAGGAAAACATTGAAAAACATTAGATTCACTTGTTATGAGGTTTTGATGTAATTGGAGGGTTCCCATAGGAAAACACTCAAAAACATGAGTTTACTTGCGGACAATGCAAACCGGGATGTTCTGGAGCCGTTTTGGTGCATTAGTGCTGTTTCGTGGAAAACGCACCAAAATGGCGCGGGAAGTGCTCGTTTTCACTCGTTATGATGTTTTGATGTAATTGGATGGTTCCTATAGGAAAACACAGAAAAACATGAGTTTACTTGCGAACCATGCAAATCGGGATGTTTCGGAGCCGTTTTGGTGCATTAGTGCTGTTTCGTGCAAAACGCACCAAAATGGCGCGGGAAGCGCTCGTTTTCACTCCTTATGATGTTTTCATGTAATTGGAGGGTTCCCATAGGAAAACACTCAAAAACATGGGTTTACTTGCAGACGATGCAAACCGGGATGGTCCGGAGCCGTTTTTGTGCATCAGTGTGGTTTCATGCAAAACGATGCAGGAAGCGCTCGTTTTCACTCGTTATAATGTTTTGATGTAATTGGATGGTTCCCATTGGAAAACACTCAAAAACATGAGTTTACTTGCGGTCGATGCAAACCGGAATGTTCCGGAGCCGTTTTGGTGCATTAGTGCTGTTTCATGCAAAACACACTAAACGGCACGGGAAGCACTCGTTTGCACTTGTTATGATGTTTTGATGTAATTGGAGGGTTCCCATAGGAAAACACTCAAAAACATGAGTTTACTTGCGGACAGTGCAAACCGGGATGTTCCGGATCCGTTTTTGTGCATCAGTGCTGTTTCATGCAAAACGATGCAGGAAGCGCTCGTTTTCACTCGTTATGATGTTTTGATGCAATTGGATTGTTACCATACGAAAACACTGAAAAACATGAGTTTACTTGTGGACAATGCAAACCGGGATGTTCTGGAGCCGTTTTTGTGCATCAGTGTTGTTTCATGCAAAACGATGCAGGAAGGGCTCGTTTTCACTCGTTATGATGTTTTGATGTAATTGGAGGGTTCCCATAGGAAAACACTCAAAACATGAGTTTACTTGCGGTCGATGCAAACCGGGATGTTCCGGATCAATTTTGGTGCATTAGTGTTGTCTCATGCGTGCACCAAAACGGCGCAGGATGTTCCGGACCTGTTTTGGTGCATTAGTGCTGTTTCATGCAAAACACACTAAATGGCACGGGAAGAACTCGTTTTCACTTGTTACGATGTTTTGATGTAATTGGAGGGTTCCCATAGGAAAACATTGAAAAAAATGAGTTTACTTGCGGACAATGCAAGCCGGAATGTTTCGGAGCCGTTTTGGTGCACTAGTGCTGTTTCATGCAAAACGCACCAAAAATGCGCGGGAAGCGCTTGTTTTCACTCGTTATGATGTTTTGATGTAATCGGAGGGTTCCCATAGGAAAACACTCAAAACATGAGTTTACTTGCGGTCGATGCAAACCGGGATGTTCCGGATCAATTTTGGTGCATTAGTGTTGTCTCATGCGTGCACCAAAACGGCGCAGGATCACTTGTTATGATGTTTTGATGTAAATTGATTGTTCCCATAGGAAAACAATCAAAATCATGAGTTTACTTGCAGACGATGCAAACCGGGATGGTCCCGAGCCGTTTTTATGCATCAGTGTTGTTTCATGCAAAACGATGCGGGAAGCGCTCGTTTTCACTTGTTATGATGTTTTGATGTGAATTAATTATTCCCATAGGAAAACAATCAAAATCATGAGTTTACTTGCAGACGATGCAAACCGGGATGGTCCCGAGCCGTTTTTGTGCATCAGTGTTGTTTCATGCAAAACGATGCAGGAAGTGCTCGTTTTCACTCGTTATGATGTTTTGATGTAATTGGATGGTTCCCATAGGAAAACACACAAATAAATGAGTTTATTTGCGGACGATGCAAACCGAGATGGTCCGGAGCCGTTTTTGTGCATCAGTGATGTTTCATGCAAAACGATACAGGAACTGCTCGTTTTCACTCGTTATGATGTTTTGATGTAATTGGATGGTTCCCATAGGAAAACACACAAAAACATGAGTTTACTTGCGGACGATGCAAACCGGGATGTTCCGGAGCCGTTTTTGTGCATCAGTGCTGTTTCGTGCAAAACGAACTAAAATGGCGCGGGAAGTGCTCGTTTTCACTCGTTATGATGTTTTGATGTAATTGGATTGTTCCTATAGGAAAACACTCAAAAACTTGAGTTTACTAGCGGTCGATGCAAACCAGGATGTTCCGGACATGTTTTGGTGCATTAGTGCTGTTTCATGCAAAACACACCAAAACGGCACGGGAAGCGCTCATTTTCACTTGTTACGATGTTTTGATGTAATTGGGGGGTTCCCATAGGAAAACATTGAAAAACATTAGTTTACTTGCGGACAATGCAAACCGGAATGTTTCGGAGCCGTTTTGGTGCATTAGTGCTGTTCCATGCAAAACGCACCAAAATGGCGCGGGAAGCGCTCGTTTTCACTCGTTATGATGTTTTGATGTAATTGGAGGGTTCGCATAGGAAAACACTCAAAACATGAGTTTACTTGCGGTCGATGCAAACCGGGATGTTCCGGATCAATTTTGGTGCATTAGTGCTGTCTCATGCGTGCACCAAAACGGCGCAGAAAGCTCTCGTTTTCACTTGTTATGATGTTTTGATGTAAATTGATTGTTCCCATAGGAAAACAATCAAAATCATGAGTTTACTTGCCGACGATGCAAATCGGGATGGTCCCGAGCCGTTTTTATGCATCAGTGTTGTTTCATGCAAAACGATGCGGGAAGCGCTCGTTTTCACTCGTTATGATGTTTTGATGTAATTGGAGGGTTCCCATAGGAAAACACTCAAAAACATGAGTTTACTTGCAGACAATGCAAACCGGGATGGTCCGGAGCCGTTTTTGTGCATCAGTGAGGTTTCTTGCAAAACGATGCAGGAAGCGCTCCTTTTCACTCGTTATAATGTTTTGATGTAATGGGATAGTTCCCATTGAAAAACACTCAAAAACATGAACTTGCGGTCGATGCAAACTGGGATGTTCCGGAGCCGTTTTGGTGCATTAGTGTTGTTTCATGCAAAACACACTAAACGGCACGGGAAGAACTCGTTTTCACTTGTTACGATGTTTTGATGTAATTGGGGGGTTCCCATAGGAAAACATTGAAAAACATGTGTTTACTTGCGGACAATGCAAACCGGAATGTTTCGGAGCCGTTTTGGTGCATTAGTGCTGTTTCATGCAAAACGCACCAAAAAGGCGCGGGAAGCGCTCGTTTTCACTCGTTATGATGTTTTGATGTAATTGGAGGGTTCCCATAGGAAAACACTCAAAACATGAGTTTACTTGCGGTCGATGCAAACCGGGATGTTCCGGATCAATTTTGGTGCATTAGTGCTGTCTCATGCGTGCACCAAAACGGCGCAGGAAGCTCTCGTTTTCACATGTTATGATGTTTTGATGTGAATTGATTGTTCCCATAGGAAAACAATCAAAATCATGAGTTTACTTGCAGACGATGCAAACCGGGATGGTCCCGAGCCGTTTTTGTGCATCAGTGTTGTTTCATGCAAAACGATGCAGGAAGTGCTTGTTTTCACTCGTTATGATGTTTTGATGTAATTGGATGGTTCCCATAGGAAAACACACAAAAACATGGGTTTACTTGCAGACGATGCAAACCGGGATGGTCCGGAGCCGTTTTTGTGCATCAGTGAGGTTTCATGCAAAACGATGCAGGAAGCGCTCGTTTTCACTCGTTATAATGTTTTGATGTAATTGGATGGTTCCCATTGGAAAACACTCAAAAACATGAGTTTACTTGCGGTCGATGCAAACCGGAATGTTCCGGAGCCGTTTTGGTGCATTAGTGCTGTTTCATGCAAAACATACTAAACGGCACGGGAAGCACTCGTTTGCACTTGTTATGATGTTTTGATGTAATTGGAGGGTTCCCATAGGAAAACACTCAAAAACATGAGTTTACTTGCGGACAGTGCAAACCGGGATGTTCCGGATCCGTTTTTGTGCATCAGTGCTGTTTCATGCAAAACGATGCAGGAAGCGCTCGTTTTCACTCGTTATGATGTTTTGATGCAATTGGATTGTTACCATACGAAAACACTGAAAAACATGAGTTTACTTGTGGACAATGCAAACCGGGATGTTCTGGAGCCGTTTTTGTGCATCAGTGTTGTTTCATGCAAAACGATGCAGGAAGCGCTCGTTTTCACTCGTTATGATGTTTTGATGTAATTGGAGGGTTCCCATAGGAAAACACTCAAAACATGAGTTTACTTGCGGTCGATGCAAACCGGGATGTTCCGGATCAATTTTGGTGCATTAGTGTTGTCTCATGCGTGCACCAAAACGGCGCAGGATGTTCCGGACCTGTTTTGGTGCATTAGTGCTGTTTCATGCAAAACACACTAAATGGCACGGGAAGAACTCGTTTTCACTTGTTACGATGTTTTGATGTAATTGGAGGGTTCCCATAGGAAAACATTGAAAAACATGAGTTTACTTGCGGACAATGCAAGCCGGAATGTTTCGGAGCCGTTTTGGTGCACTAGTGCTGTTTCATGCAAAACGCACCAAAAAGGCGCGGGAAGCGCTTGTTTTCACTCGTTATGATGTTTTGATGTAATCGGAGGGTTCCCATAGGAAAACACTCAAAACATGAGTTTACTTGCGGTCGATGCAAACCGGGATGTTCCGGATCAATTTTGGTGCATTAGTGTTGTCTCATGCGTGCACCAAAACGGCGCAGGATCACTTGTTATGATGTTTTGATGTAAATTGATTGTTCCCATAGGAAAACAATCAAAATCATGAGTTTACTTGCAGACGATGCAAACCGGGATGGTCCCGAGCCGTTTTTATGCATCAGTGTTGTTTCATGCAAAACGATGCGGGAAGCGCTCGTTTTCACTTGTTATGATGTTTTGATGTGAATTAATTGTTCCCATAGGAAAACAATCAAAATCATGAGTTTACTTGCAGACGATGCAAACCGGGATGGTCCCGAGCCGTTTTTGTGCATCAGTGTTGTTTCATGCAAAACGATGCAGGAAGTGCTCGTTTTCACTCGTTATGATGTTTTGATGTAATTGGATGGTTCCCATAGGAAAACACACAAATAAATGAGTTTATTTGCGGACGATGCAAACCGAGATGGTCCGGAGCCGTTTTTGTGCATCAGTGATGTTTCATGCAAAACGATACAGGAACTGCTCGTTTTCACTCGTTATGATGTTTTGATGTAATTGGATGGTTCCCATAGGAAAACACACAAAAACATGAGTTTACTTGCGGACGATGCAAACCGGGATGTTCCGGAGCCGTTTTTGTGCATCAGTGCTGTTTCGTGCAAAACGAACTAAAATGGCGCGGGAAGTGCTCGTTTTCACTCGTTATGATGTTTTGATGTAATTGGATTGTTCCTATAGGAAAACACTCAAAAACTTGAGTTTACTAGCGGTCGATGCAAACCAGGATGTTCCGGACATGTTTTGGTGCATTAGTGCTGTTTCATGCAAAACACACCAAAACGGCACGGGAAGCGCTCATTTTCACTTGTTACGATGTTTTGATGTAATTGGGGGGTTCCCATAGGAAAACATTGAAAAACATTAGTTTACTTGCGGACAATGCAAACCGGAATGTTTCGGAGCCGTTTTGGTGCATTAGTGCTGTTCCATGCAAAACGCACCAAAATGGCGCGGGAAGCGCTCGTTTTCACTCGTTATGATGTTTTGATGTAATTGGAGGGTTCGCATAGGAAAACACTCAAAACATGAGTTTACTTGCGGTCGATGCAAACCGGGATGTTCCGGATCAATTTTGGTGCATTAGTGCTGTCTCATGCGTGCACCAAAACGGCGCAGAAAGCTCTCGTTTTCACTTGTTATGATGTTTTGATGTAAATTGATTGTTCCCATAGGAAAACAATCAAAATCATGAGTTTACTTGCCGACGATGCAAATCGGGATGGTCCCGAGCCGTTTTTATGCATCAGTGTTGTTTCATGCAAAACGATGCGGGAAGCGCTCGTTTTCACTCGTTATGATGTTTTGATGTAATTGGAGGGTTCCCATAGGAAAACACTCAAAAACATGAGTTTACTTGCAGACAATGCAAACCGGGATGGTCCGGAGCCGTTTTTGTGCATCAGTGAGGTTTCTTGCAAAACGATGCAGGAAGCGCTCCTTTTCACTCGTTATAATGTTTTGATGTAATGGGATAGTTCCCATTGAAAAACACTCAAAAACATGAACTTGCGGTCGATGCAAACTGGGATGTTCCGGAGCCGTTTTGGTGCATTAGTGTTGTTTCATGCAAAACACACTAAACGGCACGGGAAGAACTCGTTTTCACTTGTTACGATGTTTTGATGTAATTGGGGGGTTCCCATAGGAAAACATTGAAAAACATGTGTTTACTTGCGGACAATGCAAACCGGAATGTTTCGGAGCCGTTTTGGTGCATTAGTGCTGTTTCATGCAAAACGCACCAAAAAGGCGCGGGAAGCGCTCGTTTTCACTCGTTATGATGTTTTGATGTAATTGGAGGGTTCCCATAGGAAAACACTCAAAACATGAGTTTACTTGCGGTCGATGCAAACCGGGATGTTCCGGATCAATTTTGGTGGATTAGTGCTGTCTCATGCGTGCACCAAAACGGCGCAGGAAGCTCTCGTTTTCACATGTTATGATGTTTTGATGTGAATTGATTGTTCCCATAGGAAAACAATCAAAATCATGAGTTTACTTGCAGACGATGCAAACCGGGATGGTCCCGAGCCGTTTTTGTGCATCAGTGTTGTTTCATGCAAAACGATGCAGGAAGTGCTTGTTTTCACTCGTTATGATGTTTTGATGTAATTGGATGGTTCCCATAGGAAAACACACAAAAACATGGGTTTACTTGCAGACGATGCAAACCGGGATGGTCCGGAGCCGTTTTTGTGCATCAGTGAGGTTTCATGCAAAACGATGCAGGAAGCGCTCGTTTTCACTCGTTATAATGTTTTGATGTAATTGGATGGTTCCCATTGGAAAACACTCAAAAACATGAGTTTACTTGCGGTCGATGCAAACCGGAATGTTCCGGAGCCGTTTTGGTGCATTAGTGCTGTTTCATGCAAAACACACTAAACGGCACGGGAAGCACTCGTTTGCACTTGTTATGATGTTTTGATGTAATTGGAGGGTTCCCATAGGAAAACACTCAAAAACATGAGTTTACTTGCGGACAATGCAAACCGGGATGTTCCGGATCCGTTTTTGTGCATCAGTGCTGTTTCATGCAAAACGATGCAGGAAGCGCTCGTTTTCACTCGTTCTGATGTTTTGATGCAATTGGATTGTTACCATACGAAAACACTGAAAAACATGAGTTTACTTGTGGACAATGCAAACCGGGATGTTCTGGAGCTGTTTTTGTGCATCAGTGTTGTTTCATGCAAAACGATGCAGGAAGCGCTCGTTTTCACTCGTTATGATGTTTTGATGTAATTGGAGGGTTCCCATAGGAAAACACTCAAAACATGAGTTTACTTGCGGTCGATGCAAACCGGGATGTTCC
This sequence comes from Eragrostis curvula, assembly GCA_007726485.1. Lineage (NCBI taxonomy): Eukaryota > Viridiplantae > Streptophyta > Magnoliopsida > Poales > Poaceae > Eragrostis > Eragrostis curvula. The sequence continues at coordinate 39,555 of RWGY01000160.1, forward strand.
GGACATGTTTTGGTGCATTAGTGCTGTTTCATGCAAAACACACTAAATGGCACGGGAAGAACTCGTTTTCACTTGTTACGATGTTTTGATGTAATTGGAGGGTTCCCATAGGAAAACATTGAAAAACATGAGTTTACTTGCGGACAATGCAAGCCGGAATGTTTCGGAGCCGTTTTGGTGCACTAGTGCTGTTTCATGCAAAATGCACCAAAAAGGCGCGGGAAGCGCTTGTTTTCACTCGTTATGATGTTTTGATGTAATCGGAGGGTTCCCATAGGAAAACACTCAAAACATGAGTTTACTTGCGGTCGATGCAAACCGGGATGTTCCGGATCAATTTTGGTGCATTAGTGTTGTCTCATGCGTGCACCAAAACGGCGCAGGATCACTTGTTATGATGTTTTGATGTAAATTGATTGTTCCCATAGGAACACAATCAAAATCATGAGTTTACTTGCAGACGATGCAAACCGGGATGGTCCCGAGCCGTTTTTATGCATCAGTGTTGTTTCATGCAAAACGATGCGGGAAGCGCTCGTTTTCACTTGTTATGATGTTTTGATGTGAATTAATTGTTCCCATAGGAAAACAATCAAAATCATGAGTTTACTTGCAGACGATGCAAACCGGGATGGTCCCGAGCCGTTTTTGTGCATCAGTGTTGTTTCATGCAAAACGATGCAGGAAGTGCTCGTTTTCACTCGTTATGATGTTTTGATGTAATTGGATGGTTCCCATAGGAAAACACACAAAAACATGAGTTTATTTGCGGACGATGCAAACCGGGATGGTCCGGAGCCGTTTTTGTGCATCAGTGTTGTTTCATGCAAAACGATGCAGGAACTGCTCGTTTTCACTAGTTATTGATGTTTTGATTGTAATTGGATGGTTCCCATATTAAAACACAACAAAAACAGGAGTTTACTTGCGGGACGATGCAAACAGGGATGTTTCCGGAGCCGTTTTCGGTGCATCAGTGCTGTTTCGTGCAAAACGAACCAAAATGGCGCGGGATAGTGCTCGTTTTCACTCGTTATGATGTTTTGATGTGTAATGGATTGTTCCTATAGGAAAACACTCAAAAACTTGAGTTTACTATCGGTCGATGCAATCCAGGATGTTCCGGACATGTTTTGGTGCATTAGTGCTGTTTCATGCAAAACACACCAAAACGGCACGGGAAGCGCTCATTTTCACTTGTTACGATGTTTTGATGTAATTGGGGGGTTCCCATAGGAAAACATTGAAAAACATTAGTTTACTTGCGGACAATGCAAACCGGAATGTTTCGGAGCCGTTTTGGTGCATTAGTGCTGTTCCAGCAAAACGCACCAAAATGGCGCGGGAAGCGCTCGTTTTCACTCGTTATGATGTTTTGATGTAATTGGAGGGTTCGCATAGGAAAACACTCAAAACATGAGTTTACTTGCGGTCGATGCAAACCGGGATGTTCCGGATCAATTTTGGTGCATTAGTGCTGTCTCATGCGTGCACCAAAACGGCGCAGAAAGCTCTCGTTTTCACTTGTTATGATGTTTGATGTAAATTGATTGTTCCCATAGGAAAACAATCAAAATCATGAGTTTACTTGCCGACGATG
>RWGY01000017.1:0-24379 GCA_007726485.1 Eragrostis curvula
AAAGGCTATGGACCACTGCGTCGATTACGTTGCGTTGGATGATCCGGCCAATATCCATCACGGAGCCGAAGACAAATACGTCGCCATCGACGCCTCATAGCGTCCCTGGGACTCACGTTCATGCCCACTTCACGTTCCGCGAGTGTGTACCTTGTGGCAACAATTCTAAGACGCAGGCGCTGTTGCTCGCGCTCCCTTGCATAGTACTCTTCATGTGTTTCATCCATCAACGCATCCGCAACGTCGCGCGGCGGCGGATCTTGGTCAAGCAACTCTTGAAACCAGCATGCCTGTACAATATACATCTCAATATGAGGCTGGTTGTCATGATGCAATAGAAATACTAGATGAGTACAAAAAGACTTACATCGGAGCAAATAGGATCAAGCTCAGGGCACTTGAAGAATCTACAACCATACAAAGCAGGCTCACGGCATACCGCAATAGTTGCTGGCCAACCATAGTCACAAAATGGACGGTCGTCCCAATCTGGGAGTGGCAAACTCATTTCTCGCTTCAGGATGAAAAGTAGGATGTGTACCGTTCCAACTTACGCTCACCATAGCAGCTTATAAAGGAGGGTCACTGCGTGGCGCATAGGCAAGGTTCACACGATGGTTTCATTGAAATGCACCATTGGATGCCCTGCGGATGCATGAGGAAGGCAGAACAACCTGACCGGGTTGCAGCAGAGCAAGCTGACCGGGTTGCAGCAAAATATGTGCACCGCATTGCACGGTACAACAAAAAGACCGCCGGTTCCAGGATGAAAAGTGCATCACATTGCACGGTACAGCAAGGTGACCGACGGTTCCTGAATTAAAACTGCGGCACATTGCACGGTCAAAAGCCGGTTCCAGAATCAAAACTAGAGCAAACGTCCAACACCACCCACCAGCATTAATGCAATTGTTTGTCTTTACTTGATCAAATCAACTGAAAAGCGCACAGGACGGTCACTGCCACACGCGAGGACTGCACCGCCGACAGGGACCAATACAAGCGAAAAAAAATTTGGCCACGCCACAAATACGCTCGGGACCTACGGGGCCCAATGCCAACATGTGGCTCACAATGGTGGAACCCCAGTTTCCGGTAACCAGATTGCTTTCTACCCATCATCAGGCTGAAGTAGGCAAGGGAACACCATTATTTTTTCACGATTCGTAGCAGCACTAGCTACCGATGGGACAGGTTACGCCCCTCGCTTGTCTCCTGCAACTCGCTGAAGTTTCGGTCGCGGCGAACATTTAGGCGCGACTCAGGCATCGGTCCCGCCAATGTGATTGGCGCGACTAAAAACTTATGTGGCAGTGCCGCCGGTCAGATTGAAGTGACTGTTGTTTCAGTCACGCCAATTAAAATGACGTGACTAAATGGTCTAGATTTACAAATTTAGTTTCGGTCAGTTATTATTAAAATATTAGTTAAAAAAAGTTTAATATATAAAAAAAATTCGCCATTGCTCTCCATGAGCCTGTTGGCTGCCTATAAATAGTTTCCCGCGCAAACACCAGCGCTGCACAGCAAAAACAGAGCTCTTTCTCCACCCCCCTTCCACTCACAAATCATCTGCCTCTGAACGACTGCTTCAGCAAGAGGTGAGAGAAATGCATTGCAAGTAGTAGTAGTAGTAGTAGTAGTATGTTGATTTGTTGCTTTTGATCCTTTAGTTTCTTGTTGCAAGTTATGTTTGTATCTCTTGGATCATGCCTTTATCAACCAGTGTTTTTCTTTTCATTTAAACGCACCAGACCTTGGGATAGAAATGTATGCAGCCTTCCCCTTTTTTTTTTCAAGAACTGCATTCAGTTCCATGCGTGCCTTTCCTGCATTTTCAGCATTCGTGTCTGCATTGGTTTGCTTTATTTGGGTTAATTTGAAATATGCCATTACAAATTTACCGGTTTTGAAATATATCACTACAAATTACAAAACCTGGCCAACGCCATTACAATTTTGTCGTACATTGAAATATGCCCCTATGTGAAACTTTGGACGATGATACCCTTAGCTTCCTCGATTCCTTCCCAATCCTCCATGGCTGCCATGGCGGAACTATCTTCTCTCGCCAGTGAGCCACCGTCAGCCTTCTACTTGGTCCTCCTTTCTCCTCCAGTCCTCTACCCTCTTCCCACTACTTGGCTCATGAGAAAATCACACGCCTACGCTAAGTTGTACAAGGCCCCATTCGAGTCTGCAAAACCGGATCGATGCTACATGGAGTCGATTGGCTTCTCCAGAGCACCAATGAGCTCATCTCAAATCATCTCAAAACCAGATCGATGCTACATGGACTCCAGTGCATGCGCGGCGCGGCGGCTTCGAAAGACGACGAGACTTGCTCCGGCACATACGCGGCGCGGCGGCTTCGGATGGTGGCGCGGGTTGCTCGGGCCCATGCGCGGCGAGGCGGCTCCAAGCCTCCAAACGACAGTGGCTGGCTTGGCCGCACTCATGGCCGGATGGGCGCCGACAGACTCGTTGCGTGATCGGCCGCACCGGACGCAGCGGGACAGGCTCGGGCAGACTCGTTGGCAGAGTTTGATGGGAGATAAGAAACGACTGAGGTTGAAGATGGGGGAATTTTGGTCCAACACGAGCAAAATACAGGCAGAAAACGTATGCCCGTGGCATATTTCAAAGAAGAGACAAATTGTAATGGCACTGGTCAGGTTTCCTAATTTGTAGTGATATATTTCAAAACCGTCAAATTTGTAATGGCATATTTCAAATTAACCCTTATTTCTAACCTCTGTTCTAACGATGAGGAAATGTGTTTTCCAAACAGGGACGATGGAGCGGGCGAACTCGAACTTGCTACTGCAGAACCTCTGCATCATGCAGGATGCAGCAGAACGAGGAGCTGCGGCGGAAGACGCGGCAGCTGGACCAGGAGAACAAGGCCCTCCTTGCCCAGCTCCAGCGCAAGCACCACCAGCAGCAGGAAGCTTCCTCTTCCGCTGCGGCGCCGGCTTCCCAGGTGGTGATGCCTGGCGGCGAGGCCTCTTCCGGCCACTGGCGGAGCTTGAGCACAAATCTAGAGAGGAGGGGGGGGGGGGGGGGGGGGGGGCAACAGTGCTAATTGTGCACTAAATATCAGTAAACAATGGCCATTTACTGTTGATGTAGTGTAGTTTTTCCTTTGGCAGGGGGGCCGTGGCCTACCTTGGCCACAAGAAAGCTCCGCCCCTGCTTCCGGCAACGGCCCCTCTGCTGCTGCCGGCGGCAACAGGCAGCTCAAGTGAAGCAGCTAGCAGGGTTCACTGCTCGCCCATGCATGCATTTTGTAATTAGCGGTAGCTTGCAAAGTTTAGGTTAACAGCCTAGGGGCATGAATGCACAGCTAGTTGAGTGTTCAGAGGAGCCGTAAGCTTGTGCTTGTAGTAGCATCATCGTAGTCGCAGGGAGTGGGCAGCATTTTGGGCAGATCATGGTTTGTCCCTGAAATGTTCAAGAATTGATAGTACTATAAGTCGATTTTAGCACATGTACTAGCATATCAGATGGATGGTTCTCCTGCATTCCAGCGCTTCGTTTATGACGTGTTTCAGTCATGTTCGTCTATCCCTCTAAATCATTCTTAAGGGAGAAATACGGATAATGTTGGTGCAATTACAAATTTCATACGAAGTCGGCAGCAGCTCATTGAAAGTAAAGCACTCGTAATTTCAAAACTACTACTCCTTGTGAGGCGAGTCCGATCCATCCATGTCCCATCGCTCAGATCACCCTAACCTTATTACTAGTCCACCGCACCTCATCCAAGGCCGGAGCTAGAGCTCTAAGTAAGGGACGTGCAGGACATTGTGTAAAATTGCTCGATTCTTGTGTTTTTAACTTTACAGGTGTATAGTTATGTAGCAAAAGGGTACGCATACGATGAAAATTCAACAAACATCACTAAAATTTTGTTTTGCCGTAGGTGCGGCCGCACCGACAACCTTTAATGTGGCTCCGCCCCTGACCTCATCAGGCATCATCATGTTTTTGTGCAATAATGCAAAGTGCAGAATCACATTTACTCATCATCCAGGCATGCTTTTGAAAAGAAAACCAGTTTGTCCGCCTTGCTGCTTCGTAGCAACTGCGATTCAGTAGCTACAGTGTTTCAGTTATTTCTTCAACAGCCGCTACACTATTTACAATTATTTCTTCAGCATCCGCTACAGTGAAACAGCTGCAAAACAGCCTACCGAACAGGCCGATTATTTACTTCCCGTCGCTCCACGAGCTAAGCTAACCCAGCACGCATCGCACGCACGGCAGTCCAGGAGTACCCAGCCAATCAAGCGCCAAACACGTCCAATTTGTCCCAGCGGGAGTTACATGACACCACTGATAAATCTTTGAGCAGTTTTACAGTAGACCATGATACTGAGAGATAAAAAGTTTCATGATTGAAATCTAACCGTTGATTTAAAGGGGCAAGTTTGTAATTAGAGTAGGGATAAATAAGGCACAACAAAAATGAATCGTTCAGATTACGGCGCCGCCGGCAGTCGACGACGCAGTACGAAGGACCAGCGCCGCCATCCAATGTTGTCCCCATTCACGCCAGCGCTGTCACCCGACGGCGTTCGATCCTCTCTCGCGCTATTGTTCTTTCATCTCCCTGCAACTCCCCGCCGTTCGGTTCCTCGACGATGCCATACTTCGTCCAGGCTACGTTCTCTCTCCTTGCCGTGTGTGGATTGTTGCCCGCGGCCATGACCACCGTCAGGCCGCTGCTCATGATCGGATCCTCGTCGAGCGGGTACCATTAACGTGTATTCGTGACGTTAGCGTTTCCAGTTAAAAACATAATCTGTTCCTTGGCGCTAGAAGAAAGGTCTTGATTTGTTTAATCCTTTGTGGCGCTAGTTAAAGCCCATGGGTAAAATTTGCTCACACCCGTTTGTGGATGATGACACCGTCTTTGTTTGGCCTAATAAAAATCCATGTTTGTACTCAGTTATAGCGATTTTTTTTATTTTTAATCGAATTTTTTATTATATTTTTATTAATAACAGCATGTTTTCAAAATTTGCAAAACTAGCCACTTAGTCGCCCGAGGTACGGGCGATTAGCCCTTGTCGCCTTTCTGCTGGGCGATAGGAAATACGAGTCGCTTGCTCAAAAGGCAACAGAACCAGTCGCCCACCCAATAGGCGACAAGCCTTTAGTCGCCCATCCAAGGGGCGACAAGGGTCATTCGCCCATCCAAGGGGCAACAAGCTTCCAGTCGCCCACCCAAGGGGCGACAAGGAGCCAGTCGCCCACAGGAAGGGCGACAAGGTATTTTTTTGTTTGCTAAATTTCTTTCGGTAAATTTTTTGTTTCATAATTTTTTTCAATCGTAGTGACATAACTTAATAAAATAGCAAACATGGAAAGTAATAAAACATCGTGCATGAGTACATATCATACAAAATAAAAACCATGTCACACACAAATGATACAAGAGATAGCTAATGCCTGTCACGCATAGGGGGCACACCCCTAACAGTGCTAGGCTTAGGTGCCTTGCGACCCGCTCTCACGTGACCGGCTGAGTACGTCAACGGTGAAGGAGGAACCACCTGACGTGTGGGTCGACCTCCAGCAGGCGCTGGTGTGTCGTAGTACTGCTGCGAAGGCTGTGTCATTAGTGGTGCGCCACCTAACTGCGAAGGACGAAGTGTGTCCTGCTGCCCTTCAGCCAATGTTTTCCTAGACGGTAAACAGTAGACAGTCGGTTGACCATCGTTTAGTGTTTAATCTGTTTAAACGACCGTTTAAGCGGGGCAAAACTGTGTTTAAACGGGCTAAACGGCGTTTAAACGGGCTAAACGGCATAGACGGTGGTCACTGTCTAACGTTTAGACGCCGTTTAAACAGAGTTTAATTCCGTTTAGGAAAACAAGGCCCTCAGCCATGTACGCGTCCAGGTTGAAAGGCGTCGGAGATCATCGGCCATAACGCTCGGAGTGTCCGGAGACCTCCTCGTTGTCGTAGTCGTAGTCATCCATCTCAGACCCTATAAGAAGAAAGTTGTTATTCAAAAGCTAACAATAATTTATACTATGAGGAGAACTTAGTAGTAGACCTTACCTGGAGCCATGCGTGGCACCTGCGAAGACGAGGCTGCAACGTTGCCAGTTGGTCGCCAACCACTATAGTTTGTACCTGATCATAATGAATGAGACATGTCAGTAAGGAAAAACATGTCAATAATCATTTGAACGAAATAGTATAGGGTTTGACCTGTTGTGAACACCGGAGGAGGAGGAGGAGGTGGTGCTGCAGTCCTAGGAGTGTAGGTCGGATGCTGAAACATAGGTCGCTCCGCCTTGGGTGCTGACTGAGAAGGGTGCGGGACAGCATCGGTATGCCGACAACAGGAAGTGCAAGAGTTGAGCTTGACAATGTCTGTGGAGGTGTCGTAGATCCTCTTCATCGCAAGAGAGATCTCCTGTCCGGTAAGCTGAATGCCCTGCCTCATGCACTGTAGAACTGATCCCGACTCCACGGCGATCCGCTGTGCTAGATCAATCTATTAAGAGGACATCAATTTTAAAATGAGTATTGACATATAACAGAAAACGATTTCAAAGACATAAGTTAGTAAGGATCGTACCGCCAGCGACGAGCCCTGGTCCCTGTGGGTCGGGTACGTGTCTCTCAGGGTCGGGGTGTGGCTTTGTCGCACCGTGGGTGTGTGCGTGACCCTGGTCCGTGTGCGAGGGATGTACCAACGTAGGTACTCCTCGTAAGCCTCGGAGGTGAACGGCCTCGTCTCCTGTATGACGTCCTCCAACGCCTGGCCCCACTGTACCACCCACGGCTCCAGACGTGTCCACCAACTGGTGCCTGCCGCCTGCCCCTTCCGCGTGTAACTACATAAAGAGTGAAATTAGACAGAAAAAAACCAAATGTTTCATAGATTTAGTAGATGTAGTTGAATAACTTACGAGTAAGCTGACGGCGTAACAACACGAGGAACCGTCAACGGGAACGCTTGGTGACGACCGAACTGGCGCATCACCCGGCGAGGTGAGTACTCCTCGACGAAGATGTCAAAGGCGAGGGCTTTCCGCGTAAGCCAGTACTCGCTGTCGAGCGTGCAAAACGTCGACAACCCAGCTGGTGCTCGAGCAGCAACGTCCTCTGGGCTGTAAGGTGTCCAGCGCACGTCCTCGTCTCCTCGAATCCTGTCGAACTCCCAAACGTACTCCGGATAAGCCTTGTGAACCTGCAGGTTTGCCCAAGTAGGCTGAAAAAAAAATCAATTAGATGTACACAATGGAATAAAAGTGTACGAAATCACGCCAAGTGAGAATAACTAACTCGACGTCGGCACCGCAAGGAACCCATGGTTAGGCCGTCCTCCTCGCTGTCACCGTAGAAAACTTCTCCGTATGTCGACAGGTCCATGTGTGGACGTCCGATACTGAATCGCTCGTAGGAAAAGAGGCCACCCACGTTCTACAGCCTTGACCACATATGCATTCAAAGGCACTAACTCCCAGTAAAATCCCTCACGTGCACGACTGACCATACCCATCAGGTTCAGTCCGTGTTGGTCTGTATCAAGCTGAAACAGCCGCATCAACTAATTGTGCACACCAGTAATTGTCCTCTCGTTTGGTCTTGTGATTCCTCTATAAACTGATGGAAACCCTGACAGATCAACCCCCTCTACCCCATGCACAATATCCCGTTCTCCATAAAAAATTTGGAACACTATCTTATCTGACATGCCTATCAACCACCGAGATTCAAATTAACTATATTTTTAATTGAAATTGCTTACGGCCTTATAATACATCTATATTTATTAACTACTAATTTTTTAAAAATATTATAACTATCTTACATAGTATTTTATGACAATTATTTCTATTATATCTGAACTATTTATTTAAATACTACATAATCTACAACTATATAAAAATAACGTTTATATTATATCTAAATATTTATTTACATAATCACAAAAACTATTTATTTAATTACTAGTAAATCTATAACTACAACAGTCGTATTTTTATATGAATACAACTATAGTATGCTACATTATTTATTTAGATACTAGTAAATCTAGATCTAGCTTACAAGATATTACTTCTACTAAAACTACACTATTTCTAAAATAGAATAGTACATCTAAAGCTACATTTCTAACTACTGTCGAAAAACTTACCGAAATGGCGACACGTCCGGGCAGCACGCTGCAACCACCTCCCCCTCTCTTCTCTTCTCTTCTCTTCTCCCCTCCCTCTCTCTTCTCTTCTCTTCTCCCCTCCCTCTCTCTTTTGGTTTTTTTTCGAATTTTTGTGCAATTTAGGCCGAAATTCGGCCGTTTTTAGGGCTCGGAGCCTGTCGACCGACTGGGCCCACCACCCACGCGCCCCCGCGCCTTGTCGCCCGTTGAGCGGGTTATTTGAGACGTTGTCGCCTGTTCGTCGGGCGACTGGGCCCCACAAGGCCGCGCGTCGCCCTTGTCGCCCTCTCAGCGGGTTATTTGAACCCTTGTCGCCCCGTCGTCGGGCGACTGGGCCCCACAACACCGCGCCTCGCCCTTGTCGCCCAACGGGAGGGAGATTTTTTTCGTCTGTCGCCCTTCGGATGGGTGACTGGGCCCCACCCAGCCAGCTCTGCCACTTTATCGCCTTTTCAATGAGCGACAGGAATAAATCGCCCGTACCTCGGGCGACTAGGAGGTTAGTTTTGCAAATTTTGAAAACATGCGGTTATTAATAAAAATATAATAAAAAATTCGATTAAAAATAAAAAAAATTTGAGTTATAGCCCAGTCGTAGCCAGGAGCGTTTACATCAGGCCTAGTAGCGTTTACATTGGAATAGCAAAATATGCCGTCGGATGTAAACGCTCAGAAAAAAAATTACGCCGTCGGACGCGGCTCCTGCGCTACTCCCAGTCGTCACTCGCGTGCGACAGTCGCGGCCCCGGAGGGCTGGAGACGGGAGCAACCTTGGCGGGCGATTTCTTCCGTCAAGACGAGGTCGGCGGTGACCAGTAAGGATCGATTGATTCAGCCCTCCCACCTACACTCTCAAATTCCCGGCGGAAGCTGCATCCTGGCCTTTCTCGGCTGCTGCTAATTTAAGAAATTCGTTCGTGTGTTTCAGTCACCGCAAAGTACCGTGGATTCTCCTCATGAGTGTTCTTTGCCTTCCTTATTAGTCTGAACCATGCTGGTTTTACCTGGACTGATGACTCTTTAATCCAGCAGATACTTTGCTTGCTGACATTTCGTGAAATGCCGTAGTTACAACTGACTTTTTTAAAGCTGAGGTGATTGTGTATATCTGTGAGCGATGCGTGCCTTTCTATTGTGCTAAACAGAGTTGCTAGCAGTCTGCTCTGAAAACACGATGCGTGCCTATCTATTGTGCTGTGCGGCTGGGTGCTTTTTGGGCCTAGCTGGGCTGCAAGCTTCGTTGTTGGGCTGGGCAGGGTGGTGTACATGTCTGAGTTTGGGTGGTGCACACGTGGTTAATAATCCATGGTAATGACTGATTTTCCCAAATCACCCTGTTGCCGCGGCACTCGGGAAGCCATACGTAGCGTCGCCCCTGTCTGTGTGGAAACGTGATGCTACAATAAAACTCAGTGGCTTTATTGCTGAACTTGCAATGGACACATGATAAGCTTGGTAGCTTAGTGCTGCTTCGGGCAACAATTTGTTTCGTGGTCACCCATTGAACTGGCAACAGATGCGCCCATAAGCAAACTAGTACACACTGACTGACGACCAACAAGCATCAGTGCCGGTTTCTTTTTTCATTTGGTTAGAGGCAACAAGGCATGCTGCAGTACTTCATGTCAAAATATTCTTGTCACAATACTATATACATTGCCTTTTCTTTTTCCCTATTATTTCTAAACTGTACAACATTCATCTTTCTTTATATTTTTTCTAAAACCGAACACTTTGCTCTAGCAGAATACACCTGGCTCCATTTCAAGTGGCTGTCTTTGTGATGTCTGGGAAGAACCAGCTTCATATAATGTAGGCAGTTTACCAAAGAATGAATTCATCATCGTTTTTCCTATTCCTACGGTTTTCATTCTTGTGTTCCAAACAGGCCTAATAGATTATTTTGCAGATGCCAACCGTAAACCACAGAAACAGAGGCAGAAAAGTGCCGTGCAGGCAAATGGGACAGCGTTCACACACACAAATTCAGTTCTTACTTTTGCATTGGGAATGTGGTGAAATGCAACACTATAATCAAAGAACGCAGAGTAAGAATAAGTCGTTTGTCCCCTGCAAGCAAATCACATGCAACATGCAAGTCCATATACACACATAACACGCACAAACACAGGCAAATAGGTAGCAGCACACCATGCAGGAGCACGGCAGCAGCAGGACTGCATGAGGACTCAGAGGTATCTGGTGGGCACGTCGGTTGTTCACCCCATGGATCTTCCCCTGCAGCTGAAGCTGATTGCAGACCTCCTTGTTTATTTATTCCTCTGTAACTGCCCAAACCAATCAGCTCGCCACGGCAGCACAGATAGGTGCAGATCACACACGCACAAGCCAAGCACACGAAATAAACCAAACAGAAGCCGAAATAGGAAAACGCAGCAGACGAGTAGTCTGACGGCACGCGACTCATCGTTGCCTTGCAAACGAAACTGACACAGGACTGCTGATCACAACACCATCACGCGCAAAGCTCATGACTTGAAGGGAAGCGTAAGAGTAATCCGTGCATCGCTTCTTCCATGTCACAAGAGTTGCATCTTACCTGTAGGCCGGAACACGAACCCAACCCAACAAACAGCAAGAGAAAGATACATGTCAGCTACACAGCTGTAGAGGATTAAAGAAGCTAATCGATAGATTATGCTAATGCGATGAATCATTTGAAATGAAGTAAGCAACCTGAGAACGGTGCGTCTGAGCAGGGTCTTCTTGTAGTACTTGGAGTGGCTGGGCTCGTAGAGGGAAGGGTGGTGGCCGACCTCCTCCCCATCCCACTCAAGGCCATCCCACCAGTCCTTTTCGCAGTCCACCTTAGGCCGCGGTGCGCCGCTGCTGCAGTCGCGAACGGCGGGCAGGCTCCTAAGGCTCCAGCATCCTCTGATCTTTACGGTCTTGAGGTTGGGCGCGGACATCCTCCGGCCACAGATTTTCTGTAGCATGGGCAGGTCATACAAATGGATGTGCTTCAGTTTAGGGAATCGTCTTGGTTCTTTGTGTAGTAATTCCTGTTAGACATATATTTATGCATTAGGTTAAGCAATGGCCGCTTGGGCCATAGTACTTGTATTGGGCCTGCCGTGTATCGGCTCCCCGCCTATATGTATGCACCCTTTGATCATCAATCAAATCATCGATCATTATTCTTCTATCATGGTATCAAGAGAGGTTCGCTCTCCTGCGACCTAAACCTAGCTTCCGCCTTCCCTCACCGCCGCCGGCCTCACGCCGCGGCGTCTCCCTCGCCACGGCCATCCCCTCCGGCTGCGACGAGTTCTAGCCTCCCTCCTCCCTGCCGCTACTCCTCTCCCGCGGCTCCTACCTTTCTTCCTCTCCACAAAAACCCTACCCGCCGCCTCTCTCTGTTGCGGCACCTCGATCCAATATCCAACCCAATCCAATGACGCAAACCAACGACGAGCTTCGCGCCGCCCAGGAGGCCGGCCCGCCAGGATGCCGCGGCCGCCGCGCTATCTCGTCAGGATGCCGCGGCCGCCGAGCAGGCACGCCTGGACGCCGACGAGGCCGAGCGCGCCCTCGCCCTCGCTCAGTCCACCGCCATCCTTCATCAACAAGCTGTCGCGGTGCAGAACTTCAAGGTTCTCGTGCCGATCACCTTGGACTTCGGCTCCACCAACTTCAATCGCTGGCGCGGTCTCTTCACCACCGTCCTCACCAAGTACGCGCTGCGCGATCATGTACTGTCCGATGATGACTTCTCCGACGACGAAGAGTGGGCGCGCATGGACGCCACTGTCAAGCATTGGATCTTCTCCACCCTCACCATCGACCTGCTGGAGCTCGTCATGGGGGACGGCAAGACAGCTCGGGTGGCCTGGCTTCGGCTTGAGGAGCAGTTCCATGGAAACAAGGAGACGCGCGCCATGATCCTCGACGCCGAGTTCCGCACGTTCGTGCAAGGTGACCTCTCCGTCGCCGAGTACTGTCGGCGGATGAAGGCGATGGCCGATTCACTTGGTGATCTGGGCGAGCCCGTTCTCGACCGTTCGCTTGTTTTGACCACCCTGCGTGGCCTGAACGAGAAGTTCTCCTACATGTCGGCCATTATCAAGCGCACCAAGCCCCTTCCTCCCTTCAACACAGTGCGCGCTGACCTCGAGCTTGAAGAAATTGAGATGAAGGCCAAGCCGTGTGCTCCTTCCACCGCCATGGTCGCCACCACTGGTGCTCCGTCCCGTGCAGCCTCCGGTGCCCCTGCTCCGCCCCGTGCTCCTGCTCCTAGCGCCAATCCCCATCACACTGGGTACGGTCCTCAGGGCAGCAACACGCAGGGCGGCAACTCACCTTCCTTCGGCAACAACGGCAAGAACTTCAGGAAGAACAGGAGGAACTTTGGTCGCGGCTACGGCGGTAACTTCGGTGGCGGCTTCCCATCGGTCTACAACCCTTGGACCGGTACCATCCAGATGTGGCCCGGTCCCGGGGGCTCCGCGGGTGTTGTAGCACCCCACCTCAAATTAATGAGGGGTTTGCTAACCAGGATCTTAATCGGGTGACACTTGACGACGCAAGAGTCCAAAAGTACACACACATGAGCATAAATAAAATAGAGTGCAAGTGAAATCTTAATTATTACAACTTTGGGTTGAATTTGATTACATAAAAGAGTTTGAAAAGCGTAGCGGAAGCGATATACAACACGACGTCATTAATCCTATAATGAAGCACATTCAGCCCGTAGATGTGCCTCATTCTCTTGAGCCAAAACATCTCCTGCAAAAAGATTTAAACAAACAAACCCTGAGCAACTAATACTCAGCAAGGCTTACCCGTCAAAATGGCCTTCTAAGACCGACTCCTAACATGCAGGGGGCTGACCAAGGTTAATGGGAATATTTGTGTAAAAATAGCACTAAAAGTTGGTCCTTCTTTCAAAATTTAGCCAAAGTAAAAGAGTTCTTGCATAAACATAAATATTAGCAACCTAACTAAGCAATACATGGTTGCAATACAATTAATTGAAGTACAATAACATATAATCATCATCATGTGCACTTCTTACTACGATGTGATACAGTGAACAAGTGGTACTCAATAACCGCGAGGGACGGCGATTCGAATCGATTTACACCTGCAGGCGAAACCCGGATACACGACGTACGCACACTCACGGGGAGTCACGCACGGCAACCTTTCACAAGACACCATAAAGTCGGGCCGCTTAACACCTCTCCCGAGTACACGTCTCCCCACGCGATAGCCACGCCGGGTCTAATCGTGGTTCGCCCGAGCACCCTCCCCTCAAACACGGTCCCAGATTCCACCATAACCATCTTCATCACCAAAAGAGAGGTGGGTTCACGTCCAACAATATAGCATCGAGCTACTAAGTTTACTAGTTCCCATTCTCCTAGCATGCATCCGGTACTGTTCAAACTTGCTCAGCGGGGCCACAACGAACGGTCCTCAATCGACATAGACGGGGCTACCGCACACAAGACCTCCATGCCTTGCTGCAACCTACACATCCCCGTCCGGTCTCAAATTATCATCATCATGTGTGAGCTACCGACAAATATAGTTTTTCCCAAAAAGAGCCCTATAGCTCGCAAGTAGTGTTCCGCACCACTCGACTTCTACCGATGACTCAATATTAAGCATAGCAGAAACTAACGAACGGCTGAATATACCCACCCATAGGAATACATATGGATACATGCAACTAAGGTTTCATTCAACTCCTGAATACCTAATGCACATAACATGACTCCATATATAGTGATAAAAGGAAAATCTTTTAAAACAAGGTGAGATGCACCGGGGCTTGCCTTGGGTTTGAGCAAAGTTAGCACATTTCAACATGTTAGTAGCAGCACCAAGTTCTCCACGGCGATGATTCCCATATCTTCGGTCCCACCTTCGCATCCTAAATGACAATATAAAGTGATGCGATGCAAATTTAGAATACATGAATAAAGAGTGAATTGTGACCTGCTTGATTTAGTTAACAACAAGGCAACATTCGTCGTGACTAAAATAAAACTGAACTTCGTTAACAATAAGGGGTGTGGTCTGAGGTTGAGGTTATAGCTTTATCGAATTTCACTTGAAGCATTCTTTTCAAAGGGAGAGGAAGTTAGTTTCATCATTAAACACTGGTTGCTTTCTCTTATTGCATAACAGTGTCTTGGACAATTATTCTGAAAGTGAAGTGAGGTTTACAATTGTTACTCAACCTTATCATTAAGTTTGGGCTTTAACCAAGTCTATGTTATTTATTGAAATGTAGATTGTTGGAATATGACGCGGTTGCTCATGAAATTATTATTGGCGCTCTAGGTGTACAGAGTGAAACTATTGGGATTTACTGTACGATGATCATCGGTTTAAGATATGCTCTTGGTCTTATAAGGGCCATATTCACCTAGACAAAGTATTTATCCTATAGTGTTTTCCCGAAAGAAAGTAAAGTAGGATACTATGTATAAACCTCTATTTACTATGAATTCTTATGGTGAAAGATGATACTACACGTACGTTTTATTCATGGTGCTGGTGTGCATATCTATTATGTACAATCTACATTACGAGTACTAATGAGCATGGGGTTGTTTCAAAGAAACAGGAGTAAATAAACTAGATTTACATATAAATAAATCCTAGGGTGGTTCGAATATAAAAAGAGGCTATATGCACCTAGTGCCTAGGGAGACATTCTTATGTGTTAAAAAGTTTACTTTCTACATTTAAGAAGGCATGCGGAAATTAATTACTTAAGTCGGAATTATATGTGCGCATATGCTGGACAACCTATACTCAGGGGCATGAGATGCATGGATACCACTTAATTTACTATAACTGATAAGTGCCAAGTATAAATGCACTTACATGCTCATGCATAGATGATCTGTTCATTTACTTGGACTAATTAATTTAACATTCAAAGTAAAACGTGTGCAAACTACCATTTTAGTAACTACATATGACAAGTAGATTGAGATCCATATACATTGTTCGAAGCAATTACATGTACAACCATTATGTGAATATGCAAAGTATTTCTAATAGGAACCTATATAATTATCATAAGAAACATGTATGCACCAAATTAATTATTATTATCATTTTTAATGACAATGTCCTGTGCTTTAATATTGGCAACTAGTGGTACAGGTTCCTCAACGAATTCAATATAATGTACTTCATGAAATTAGTGTAAAGGTTCATGGAACTTCCTTAATAAATATAATTTAGTGACATGATGCACATGACAGGGTGATGCCACTGGCGGACCTCTTTGAATTCAAGGGCATTCAAGTGAATGCCCAAAATTCTAAGGAAAAGATCGAGTATACATATGAGAGTCTTGTATGTGCATGTGTATACAAGCAATTAGGCCAAAAATATCTTGTCTCCCTGTCCCAAAACAGCATTTCCTTGGCTCGTTTCTTCTCAACGTCCTCTTCATTGGGACTGCAAGTCATTCACGCTAGGACTAGCAGCCCAAAAATTACATTCTATCTTCATCATTTTTCCTAGATCAGGACTGACTGCTAGTCATTGACACAACATTAACATCAAACATTGTCGATCATTGGTTTCTAGCAGTCCCAAACTATCTAGACCAAAACTCGTTCCCATGTGTGGCACCATCGATTTACAGGCCACGCCGGCAATTCGCACCAAACATGGCGCCAGTGGTCATTTCCTTATGGCTTGGCTTCAGTTTACAACATCTAGGTAAACACCAATGAGCACCTCCAGCTTACAAATGTTTGAGGTTCATTTTGGGTCAAGGTTCGGCTTGTAGGGGACATGATGATTTATTTTTCATCTAATATTTTGGTGGAAGTTTGAATGCCCAGCCATAGATTCCTGGGTCCGCCACTGGGTGATGCTCAAAAGTAACTTAAGAACATTTTCGTTGTTTTTGTCTAAACTATTTCTGTTACCAGTAATGGTTTATTCGCTGTATAAAACAGTGTGA
This sequence comes from Eragrostis curvula, assembly GCA_007726485.1. Lineage (NCBI taxonomy): Eukaryota > Viridiplantae > Streptophyta > Magnoliopsida > Poales > Poaceae > Eragrostis > Eragrostis curvula. The sequence continues at coordinate 16,149 of RWGY01000017.1, forward strand.
ACAATCAAAGGGAAGTTAAACATGTCACCGGTCTTAATTGAAAGCAATAGGAGATACGGACACCATAAAAGGATTTATGGCACTCTCTTGATAAATACGTTACAATGATGTTATTAAGAACAAGATAACATGTTCGCGGACTTACTAACATGATTTAGGTACTTAGGTGCTCAAAAGTTTACATATAACGTTTCCGATTTAAACAATGTTTAGGCGTGCACAAAGAATCATCTTCGAAAATTCATAAAAGGTTTCTGGAAGATCTATAATTAATTTTGTATTTTTCCTAAGTAAGATAATCGTATGAAAAGCAACATATCCAAAATTAGATGTCAAAAATGTGCAGGAATAAAATACTAAAAATGATTTTGCTAGAAACTTGAAACTGAAATTAATCTTAATTCAAGTTGATTTTTAAGAACTGGTTTCAGGGAAAAGTTCAGGGAGCCTACATGGAATACGCATGCCAAAAATCAGACCTATTGCATGTGTAGATAGTTTTATAAAATTAATTTTCAGTTTCTGTTCTCTGACTTTTAGAACATTAATTAAGATGATTTCAGATGTTTATGTTACACCAACAGATAGATCTCACTTCAAGGATTCCCGAACAATTTAGTTTGCAATTTTTGGATATCCAGAACTCCAGATATAGATTTTTGAAGTTTGTTCGTTTTCTGAGGAAGTTGCAACCTATTTACGAAATTGCCACCGTCGTCTTCAACCTACAGACAGCGGCCGGAGTTCGCCGGTACTTCATCGGGGAAGGCCAAAAGTCGATTAGGAGGGTCGGGGGAAGACTCTACATGACGTGCTCCACTAAGGGAACTCAAAGGTGAGTCTTTGAAGGTGGGGGACTGACCGGAAGATGGTCGGCGGCGAAAGCGGCGGGCAACTGAAGTTCGGCGAGGTCCAGGGCGCGGTGCAGTGTACTAAAAATCGAGGAAAAATCATAGTAGGATTCACCTCGTCCTACAGAAGAGCGGCATGGAGCTTGTAGTCGACGAGAAGGCACCGAAATAAGGTTTCATCGTTGAAGTGCTCGCGTACTACGACAGACAGCGGGGAAAACTCCTCTTTCCGGCGGCCTCGGCTGTGGATTCAATTGAAGAACGGGTTGAGGGAGTGCGCAAGGGAGGTAGGAAGCTACCCACGAGAGTAATTGAAGTGGTGCTCACCGGAGAGGGAGGATTTGACGGCGAGGTCGATGACGCTCACCCGGCGGCCATTTTTGAAATTCCGCGTCGATCTCAGGTTTCGTCGAGAGAGCTTGAAATTTGTGATGGGGAGGAGCTAGAGGGGGTAGTGGCGCTCCTTTTTGCCGTGAAGGTCGAGCGCGGTGGGGCAGTGGAGCAATGGCGAGTCGCGAGCTTGGCTGGGCGGCGGCCATGGTGGCTTGTCCGGCAAGAGGAAGAAAAGAGAGAGAGAGCGACGACTTGACCAAACTGGAGGAGAGGATAGGGACAAGGTGGTGTGCTGGTTTGCTCCTCTACCGCGCACATGATGCTGGCCTGCTGTGGTGACGACAGCCACAGCGTGCGGTAGCACGGCACGAAGAAGAGGAAGACGTGTGGGTGCTACAGTAACATTTTCGAATTTTCTTGATTTTCGTCGGTTTGAAATGATTTGATTAAATTTTGATCTTCCCGAGCTTCGAAAATTCTGAAAAATTCAGGTTAGGTAGATTTCACCAAGGGTAACAACTTTTCTAATTACAAGTTTCTCTGATTCGGCTTAAATTTGGAGTTAAAAATTCGTTCAAACTCAATTTTTGACAAAGGTACAAGCATTTATTGGGACCCTTAAACTTTTGTAGAAAAAACCCCAAAATTCTCCAAAATTCTCTCTTAGCCCCCGGATGTAGAGGAAGTTTTTAAATGGGCCCACTTGTATACAAAATTTTGAAGTTCTAGTTCAAGCTCATATTTGACTATTTTCAAATGATTTGCTTTTAACTTAAGTTTTCCAATGTGATCATTAACAAACGATCAATGTGCACTAACAGAAAGTTTAGCCCATGATTAGGGTGGGGTGTTACAGGTGTGCTGGGCGCACGACCACCCACTGGCCAACAGCCAACGCGACCGGCCATGCACCAGCAGCAACATGCGAACAGCCAGCCCCAGCACGCTCAGCATGCCTACTACGTCACGCCGCCTCAGCAGGCCTACATGGCTGTTGCGCCGTCCCAGCAAGCTTCCCCGACTGGCTACTACCCGCCGCCGCCCCCGACGCAGACCTTGTGGGACCAGCACGCGCTTGCTGCATCCTTCAACACGATGTCCCTCACGCCGCCGCCATCCTCCGACGTGTTCTACGCCGACTCGGGAGCCTCCTCGCACATGACGTCTACTGCCGGTAACCTTACATCTTCATCCCCGCCATCTCCTTCTACTCCTTCTCATATCATCGTCGGTAACGGGTCTTTACTACCCGTCACCTCCACTGGCTCTATCTCTTATAACACTGCTTCTCGTCCTCTTTATTTACGCAATGTTCTTGTCTCTCCTCATATAATTAAAAACCTTATTTCTGTGCGCCAATTCACCACTGACAATCATTGTTCTATTGAATTTGACCCGTATGGCCTTTCTGTGAAGGATCTTCTCACCAAGAACATGATCGTCAGGTGCAATAGTTCCGGGCAGCTCTACCCCTTGATCCCGACACCGTCATCCTCCACCTCGCCAGTTGCTCTTGTTGCTGGCGACACCTCCTCCACCGTGTGGCATCTTCGTCTAGGACATATTGGTCATGAGTCTTTCTCCAAACTTGCTAGTAGTAATGCTATCTCCTATAATAAGAGTGGTAGTGAGTCACTTTGTCATGCGTGTCAGCTTGGTCGTCATGTACGGCTTCCCTTTCAGAGTTCAAATTCTAGGGCGTCTAATAATTTTGATTTGATACATTGTGATCTCTGGACGTCTCCTATTGCTAGTGTGTCGGGCTACAAATATTATCTCATTATTTTGGATGATTGCTCGCATTATGCTTGGACTTTTCCTTTGCGCCTTAAGTCTGACACGTTCACCACTCTTAAGCACTTTTTTGCTTATGTTGCTACACAGTTTGGTCGCACTATTAAAAATGTTCAATGCGACAATGGTAGGGAGTTTGATAATGCTTCCAGTCGCATGTTCTTTCTCACACATGGTGTCCTGCTTCGTATGTCCTGCCCGTATACTTCATCTCAAAATGGCAAGGCTGAGCGTGTTATTCGCACAACTAACAACATTGTGCGCTCCTTGCTATTTCAGGCTAGTTTACCACCCTCTTTTTGGGTAGAGGCTCTTCATACAGCCACGCATCTCTTAAACAAGCACCCCACTAAGACTCTTAATTTTAACACGCCGCACTTTGCTTTATATGGCACCGTTCCTGATTATTCCTATATACGTGTCTTCGGTTGTGCTTGTTATCCTAACCTATCGGCCACTATGCCTCACAAACTTAGCCCTCGCTCCACTCTTTGTGTTTTTCTTGGCTATTCTTCAGATCATAAAGGATACAAGTGTCTCGATCTCTCTTCCAACCGCATTTTAATCTCTCGCCATGTTATTTTCGATGAAAATTCCTTTCCTTTCTCTACTGTGGTGAACCCTCCTTCATCCGACTTTGATTTCTTAACGGCGGATGAATTTGTATTGCACCCGGTTGGTTTTTGTTCTGTGCTTGCAGGTTCAGGTGCTGCCACTCCGGGCTCCGGGCCTGCTGCCCCTGCGGATACATCATCCCATGTTGATGCTAGCGGGTCCCAGGCGCCCTCTTCGTCTGCTGGCGCGCTGTCTCCGTTGCATGACGGGCGTCCCCACTTGGACCCCCACCTGGCTTCCTTCCGCTGGCGGGTAGCGGCTCTCTGGCTCGCTCGCCAGCGGCCACACCACAGCGCGCGTCTCCTGCTGGACGTGCAGATGAGGCTGCACGTGCGGACGCGTCTGGGCGCGCGTCCCCTGCTGCTGGTGGCCACGCATCTCCTGCTGATGGTGTCGCCTCTGCACCATGCGCTGCGCCCTCTCCAGCTGCACCAAGTCTTCCCCGACCAGTTCCTGCCAAAGCTGTTCGTGTCACACCTCCAGCCAATGATCATGTCATGGTAACTCGCGGTAAAAGAGGATTTCATCTTCCTGTGGATCGGCTAAACTTGCAGGCTTCTACTCTGTCTCCATTGCCGAAGACATACAGGGATGCTCTCAATGATCCCAATTGGCGTGACGCCATGTCAGAGGAGTTCTCTGCTCTCATGAGTAATGACACCTGGGAACTTGTTCCTCGCCCGCCTGGTGCTAACAATGTGACTGGAAAATGGGTCTTTCGTCATAAGCTCACTCCGGATGGTGCTCTTGATCGGTATAAGGCCCGTTGGGTGGTACGTGGTTTTACTCAGCGACCGGGGATTGATTTTGATGAGACATTCAGCCCAGTAGTGAAGCCTGCTACTGTTCGCACGGTTCTCAGTGTTGCTCTCTCTCAGGATTGGCCTGTTCATCAGTTGGATGTCAAGAATGCTTTTCTTCATGGTACTCTGACTGAGACAGTTTATTGTGAGCAGCCCTCTGGATTTGTTGATTCAGCTCGCCCTCAGCATGTATGTCGTCTCAAAAAGTCTCTTTACGGTCTGAAGCAGGCTCCTCGTGCTTGGTATAGCAGGTTTGCTTCTCATATTATCTCCATGGGTTTTACTGGTGCTCGCTCAGACACTTCCTTATTTATCTACCGGCATGGCTCCGATATTGCATATTTATTGCTCTATGTGGATGATATTGTACTGACTGCTTCTTCAGCCGCCCTACTCCGCCACATTATTGATGCTCTTACTGCTGAGTTCTCCATGAAGGATCTTGGTCCTCTTCACCATTTTCTTGGCATTACAGTCACACGGCGAGATGGCGGACTCTTTCTCTCTCAGCGTCAGTATATGGTTGATATTCTTGAGCGTGCTGGTATGTCTGGATGCAAGCCTTGTTCTACTCCTGTTGATACATGTGCCAAGCTCTCATCTGATGGTGCTCCAGTTGCCGATGCCACCGATTATCGTGCTCTCGCTGGTGCCTTACAGTATCTTACTTTTACTCGGCCTAACATTGCTTATGCAGTTCAACAGATATGCCTTCACATGCATGATCCTCGGGAGCCTCATTTAGCACTCATTAAACGAGTCCTTCGGTATATTCAGGGTACTTTACACTTCGGGCTGCAGTTACACAGGACTTCTGTCACTTCTCTCACAGCTTACTCTGATGCTGATTGGGCTGGTTGCCCTGACACTCGTCGCTCTACCTCTGGCTATGGTGTTTTTCTTGGCGACAATCTTGTATCTTGGTCCTCTAAGCGACAGCAAACGGTCTCTCGTTCCAGTGCTGAGCAGAGTATCGTGCAGTCGCTAACGCCGTTGCTGAGACATGTTGGCTTCGTCAGTTACTATATGAGCTGTTTTGTCCAGTGCAAGCGTGCTACACTTGTCTATTGCGACAATATTAGTGCAGTCTATCTCTCTACCAACCCGGTCCAGCATCAGCGTACTAAGCACATAGAGATTGATCTGCATTTTGTTCGAGACAAAGTGGCTGCAGGGGCTGTTCGAGTTCTCCATGTACCGACATCATTTCAGTATGCTGATATCTTCACAAAGGGGTGCCATCTACTGTCTTCTCTGAATTTCGCTCCAGTCTCAACATCGTGTCCTCTTCTAGTGGCTGACATCGACGTTTTGACTGCGGGGGAGTGTTAGACATATATTTATGCATTAGGTTAAGCAATGGCCGCTTGGGCCATAGTACTTGTATTGGGCCTGCCGTGTATCGGCTCCCCGCCTATATGTATGCACCCTTTGATCATCAATCAAATCATCGATCATTATTCTTCTATCAATTCCGAATCCGATGGAAAGACCTCCCTGAGGTTTCCGCAGCACACAATCTAAAGAACTTTCAAGCTGCAGCATCCATATTTATTTGACGTGTACAAGGGGAGTACATGTACAAGACGGGGGCAGAAATCCAGGTGTAAGAATTTCAAATCATGAAATGAAGATCTTCGAGGCCTAAACCATGATGTGCGCCAATCCCAGATGTAACGCGCCTTTAGGAGTTGGGACGCCCAGAATGTTTCCAGCATTGAGAAGATGCTTGCATATTGAAGCGGAGTGCAGAAAATCGTGCCTTCTAAGTTGGGGCACCTCTCGATTCGGCACCATAGTAGGCCTTCCCAATCCAAACCAGCAGGCGCAAGCCCTGGGATACAGTTGATTGCTAAGTAGTCATGCACGTGCAAGGTCTTAGCTCTTTCATGCACAAAATTAGGCAAAATGGTAGCGCTGGTTTCTTGTTCGGTACCAGTAGTACCCTGTGGTACTTTGCTGTGTTTCTCATCTTGTATGATAATGTAGCAGTTGCCAAATGTTGGCAAGACAGAATCGGGCATGTCCACATCCACTTCGTTGGGACATCACCAACACCTCTGTAAGCACCAACAGCTTGTGATGATGATATATCATTGACGGTGGCAACAATATCATCCGTGTACAAGTTTTGAGCTTGTACTTGCTGCTCACTGCTGCCAGCGCTGCTATTAATTTCTTGACTGACAACTTTGTGACCGCCAGCAACAGTAAAACCGTCAGAGGAAATCTCAACATCAAAGAATCGAGAAATCTGACATTCTTAACTGAGCGAAGGAACCTTGCATTTCTGAGGGAAATGAATGAATCCATTTCATCCAGTGCTCGGTTTCCCCCAAGCATTGTTGGTGATCACAATCCTACACTTGTACCATGGCTAGCCTCCTTGGTGTCCTTGTCTTCCCAGCCAATATTGTTGTGGTCGTGTCAATACGTAACCACATCCAGTCTATCTCTTCTTGTGGCCATAGTATTGCACATAGGTTCCCACATGCGAGCAGGAAAAGTCGCCTAAGGTGCGGGGCTTGCATTGCACTGAGGTTGAGGGTTTTCAGTGCTGTACCAGATATGTCAAGCTCCAAGAGACTCTGAAACAACCCTGTCAACAATAGACTCTCCAATCTTGCACATCCTTGGAACGAGATGCTCTTTACTTTGGTGTTGGCACTGCAAGTGAAACTAAATGACTCGAGTGACTTAGGCAGGACATTGGTGCCAATCTTCTCTAGTCCATGGCAGCCATTAAGAATGATTATAGTGAGGTTGCTCCAGTGTGATAGGTCTGGGAATAATACTGCCCCTTGCGATGCTTGACCTATATCGCTACCAACACCAATATTCGCTGGCTCAGTTGTCACTCGGAGCTTGCACAAGCTGCGCCTTTTTTTGGCACCACTACAATGATGTACATGGCTTATGGTCCAATTGGTGACACCCTTCACATTCAGTTCCCTGAGCTCAACCATTTCATCCATCATATCTTCAGATAGCAACCAATACCAATTTGTGTGACGCAGATCCAGTACCCACAGCTTCCGAAAACATGCTCCATTATTACGGCTATTGTTGCTGTGACGCTTCTCCACTCCACGATAATCTACCGCATCCTTGTCTTCGCAATGATCAAGGAGGAGGAATCTTAGGTTGATGCAGCTTTAGAAGGGGGGTGATGAAAAACTGAAAATACACTGGGATAGATGTAATACATGCAACCTGCTCCTATTTGAAGTTCCGAACATACCGGCTTCCAGTACCAATGTAGCATTGTTGTTCCTTGATGATATGTTTGCTGAACAGAAAAAGGATGTCGCCTCAGGTGGCACTTGGATTGCTGCCCCCTTTAGGTCATTAGCTGAAACCCAACGGTCACTATGCACCCACTGTTCACCACAATCACGGATTAACTCAATTTCAGATTCTGACAAATCTATGTTCATGTTCATTTGCAAAGAATTAGCAATCTCCCAAGCATTTCTCCAGCCATTGATAGTGGCCTCTATGATCCCGTCACAGACCCAATAATTTGACGCATGTGTGCCCCAGTCGATGCTACAATCATCGCCTCTCAGTGCCCTATATAAGATGCACTCCAAGACAATCATGCGGCTCATTACAGGATTAGGGAGACCAATGTACCTTGCAACCTCCTTAGCATCTGCGTACAACAAGGACTTAAAGGTATGTTGAACCTCTTCGTCATCTTTTGATGGTAGAAAAACAGATAGAGCTACATCACTCAACCCAACTGACTTCATAATGGCATCATCATCTCTTATCATGACAGGAGACGGGAACCTTCCACCGGATGCCCACAACACACTACCGCTCACTGACT
>RWGY01000161.1:0-21032 GCA_007726485.1 Eragrostis curvula
ATGCAATGTTCCCCTAGCCATTTACATTCTGACATAAACTGAATGAATAGCCAAGCCACCTAAATAGCAGAAACTTCATACTGGAAACGGGAAACCTGAACCAATATAGTTTACCCAAAGGCAGTTCAGATAACACTCAATCAGATAACCATAATCTACGCTTTCTCTGTCAGCTACAAGACCTCAATTTCAGTGGGCAGCAACTGAATGAAACACAATTGTTCAGACCTGAATTTGTGAGAGCAACCCACATGCGACTGCACAAAACTATACATCTGCTGTTGTGATCAAAGAGACACGCTTTTGATGACAAAACTAGATAGAAACTAACCCATAGTAGCATAATTCAGTAGCAGAATTCAGTAACAACATTCAGTAGCAGGCAAGTGCGACATGTTCAGTAGCAGGGAGAATTCAGATGCAGAATTCGGTAGCAACATTCACAATAGCAGGCAACATTCAAGAAATAAAGAACTACCTTTCTTGCCACTGAAAGGACCAGGGGAGGCGGCGTCCACGGGCAAGGTGACGGCGTCCACAAGGGCACGGGGCGGGCGTGCGTGGGGGGCAGGGAGGACGCGGGCAGCGGGGAGAAGACGCGATAGGACGGCGACGGTGGAGGCGGCATCCCGGGCAGGTGATGGCAGTCCACTTCAAGTGGCGAGGCGGGCACACGAGGCGACGTGGAAGGCGCGGCGACGGAGACGCGAAAGGGGACGCGTCGACGGCGAGGCGGGCGCACGATTGGCATGGCGGGGCGAGGGCGAGCGCGCGACGTCTACGGGGGATGCGGCGGCTGCGTTGGCGGATGGCCGTGCAGCCGCCAGATTGGCGGCTGGGCGAGCGGGAGCTGGGATGATGCCGGATGGCTTAGCGGCTTACTGTTGCAATGGGTACCGGGTCTTCGATCCGCTAAATTTAGGGTACGGGTGCTTTAGCGGGCTCCTGATGCGGTCAGTCTAAGTAGGCAAGCTTAGCGGTTGCAGAGCCAGAGCGGCCCGAGCGTTCACACCGCCATGCCGAGCGCCGCCTCGTAGCACACCACGAACTGGTCCACGGTGAGGTCTAGCGATGTGTTTTCACTAGCGCGCCATCAACCGATCACATGGTCTCCATGGCATCTTCCCGGAGCACCTGCCACCCAGGACAAATAAATAATCCAGGCGCCGTTGCCTGTGTCACCTCCACGTGCACGGGCATGCACGGCACGACGAACTTCTCCTTGACGTCAGCAGCCGTGGTTTGCTCATGCACGCCATGATCAACGGAGGTGAAGTGGCAGAGCGAGTAGTAGCTGAGCGGGCGAGACGTCTTGCCACGCAAGTTGTCGAAACCAGTCGGAGACGATGCAGCGCGGGCGCGGCCACTGGTCGACTATGTGGGATGGTGTGGCCCTGTGCCATGAGGTTGACGAGACGAAAAGACGGCTGTGAGGCAGTGGTGGTGAGCTAGCAGCTGTGGGTTCCTCCGAGGGTGCCATTGGGCATGCCCAAAACTTCGAGCCGGCACGATGGCGGCGGGAAGAAAAACTCAGTCAGCGCACTAACACAAACGTGTCAGTGAGGATGCCAGTCCGCCAGCACGCTGGCACGCAGCCCAGCCGTGCGAAGAGGGTGGGAAATGCTGTGTCTATTTAAATTGTTTACAAAATTCCTACAAACAGCTGATGTGGCAGCGCATGATTGATTGATAAAATCTATGCTCCTTAATTTAAGGAAAAACTGACCTACCATTGATTGCCACATCAGCTAGCGCGTAGAATTTGCATAAAACTTTTAAGTAGATGTAGTATTGCTCGAAGAGGGTGGTGCTGTTGTCGATGCCTTCCAAAGCTCACACCCGACGCTGACGGCATTTGTAGCCCGGCACCCTGCGGCATCTTGTTCCTGACGGCATCCTTTTGTTACTCAAATTGCGATGGCGCGAGTCACACGGTGCCGTTTCTGCCATAGCCTTCTTCCTTCCGCCACCCGCGGTTCTTCTTAAAAACAGAACAGCACATACGTTTCTTGGAGCTGTTTTCGTTGTGGCAGTCTTTGGTCCCCGATGAGGCCATTGAGAGTTCCAGCGCGGCTCGGCCATCACGCACGACCGCTCGTCCCTCGCGATGACACAGATGGTAAGACGTGCTTTGCTCGCCCACGCGCCCGCCGTCCGATTCGTGCGCCGCCGGCTTTGCTTTCAGTTTCTTTGCACGGACGCCATTTATTTGTGTGCCGCAGCCCCTGCCGCGGCGAAGCTACGTACTGGCAGGAGACGCTGCGGTCAACGGCACGTGGATCTCCTGAGTCCTCATCGGCCCTTTGTTTCTGTGGCGCGTTGGTCAACCCGCCAACCGGACCCCGACCGAACCAGTAGCACGGGTTTGGGCGGTTTTGCTAGTTTCCGGGTTGACCTGTTTGGATTGTTGCCAAACCTTCCCACACCAGAAGTTCGGCACGACACAACAGTTTGAACCTGTCAGTTTTACTAACGGGTTGATCTGAACTGATTTAGAAACCAACCAGACAAACCAATACCAATTCTTTCGAGACGTGAGATCTGCTGCGGCCGTGGGAGTGACGGGAGATTGTCGCAACTTTGCCCATCTGCGATCCGCCGAGGGGGGTTGTACCAAGGGGTCAGCGAGCTCGCGCGGTCAGTTGCAACAAGTGGCCAGCGACAACGAGAAGAATCTCGGTGGCCGCGCCGCTCATCCGCTCCGGTCGAACTCCGTGCTCCGGTGGCCTCCAAAGTGGACAAAGGGGTGCGATAGGAAGAGAACATCATAGCGGAGCCGAACAGACTGAGAAAATGAGAAAGACGACACCGGAATTAGAAAAACGGCGATGGCGGCCGGAGTTGGGGAAGAACAAGGAAAGGGAGAAATTGTGAGGGCGTGGTGGTCGTCGTGCTCAGAGAGGAGCCCCTGGTGGTGAAGTGTGGAGGAAGGAAGTTCTCCGGCCTATTTTTGGGCTCACGGAGGCGGTTCGCTGGCAGCAAAGGCTCACCATGGCGTCTCGCGGGCATGGCTTTCGATTGATTTCCGTGCGGCAGCGTGTACGGCATGCGAACCTAACCGAGAATACTGCGAGCAACGCAGCATGGCTGGGCGGTTTGGCCAGCAGTGGCAACGAGGCTTGGCAGAGTGGCAGGGCGGCGTGTGGGTTCGTCGCCTTTCGTTCCTGGTTGGAACCGGTGAACCTGCGAAACCAACCCGGGTAGCTCGCTCAATCTCCGGTCTCACCACTAAAAACCGGACCAGGCCAGTCAAACCGTCCACCTACAGCCTGGGCTGGAAAACCAGCCATAACCGGCGTAAGCCCGTAGAAGAACAGCACTACGTAGAAGTACGTGTGAGTCTCGTGTTCCTCGGGTTGTGTCGTGTGCAGCTCGTGTTCGTCGATCGACACCCATATGGACAGCTGAGTGCAGCTAGCTGCTGAGAGCGGCGAAGTCGGCTGGCCCGTACAGCCCCTCGCGTCCCTCTAACGACTTTAGTCACTCTGCATCAGCGACCCCATCGACTACATGATCAGTGATCAACCGGTGCCATGCAGGACCAGCTGATCAGTGATCACGTCCCATAAGCGACCTGCAGTTCCCTCCGCGTGATGTAGTCGTCTTGGACCGTGCGCTCGGGTCGGGCGTCATTGTGCAGGGCACTTGCAGTTTGCGGCAGCGCTTGTCTTGACAGGGAGAGTTGCCATCGCACGTTGGCATCTTGGCAGTCAGAGTTGCCAGCGCAGCACACGCTTCAGTCACACGTCCGGCTGCAGCCCTTGGACTCTGTAGAGGCGCGGGCACGACCATGCACACGTTCTAGCACGGGTCTTAATGCGGCCGAAGCAGACCTCGCACTACACCTGGACCTGGAGGGTCACGTCCTTGTCGGGCTTGTCGGTCGCCTTCTTGTAACCGCTGCCACCCTTCTCTCAGTGGCGGACCCAGGATTTTACTATGGCTATGCCGCGACAAAATTTTCATATACAATTCGGTATGATCCATATATAATATGGTAAAAACATTAAATTATCGAGGAATTCGGTAAATAAGAAAAAAATAACATATCAAGAATTAAATCCAACAATTAAGTGCAAGAACTGTATATATTACAATATAAATAGTTCAAACATACAATTGTTGAAACATACACAACGATCATTATACTACTACTTGTCCAAACTACGGTTTCCAGAGGACAATAATTCTCAATAAACTGAAATAGCTTGGAAGGATTGAAGGCTTCATCGTGCTGATTTCTTAGCGGATTAGTGATTATTACTGGCAACTACGATATTGATTAGAGACCCACACACAAGAATTGAAATAATATTGTATTGAAGGCTGTAACGGCTGCCTTCTTTGCTACATAATACTTGGCCTTAGCAATCAGCTTGGTAAAAATAATATTAATTAATGGACCTGGCCATTCTTAGTCTATGCCATGGCATAGAGGGCATAGACTGTAGGTCCGCCCCTGCCTTCTCTTCCTCTGCCTTCTCCTTCTTCGGCGACCCGGTACCGGCAGCGACCATCTGCACGAGCCTCTTGGTCGTGGTCTTGATACGCTTCTTGAGCTCCACCACGTCCGCCAGGCCGGTGTCACGATCACCTTGCCCACCACAATGTCCGTCGCCACTGACTCCACGCCTGGGAGAGAACAGTTAACAAAACCGTCACAAACTGACGCAAAAGGACTGAGCCACGGGTTTTCATGACATACCCGGGGCGCGTTTGATGGCCTTGCAGATCTTCCTGGCGCATCCGAGGCAGTGCAGGTCAACCTTGAGCACAATTGGCAGCGGCCCCGCTGCCTCCGCTGCGCGGGCGTCCTTCTTCTTGTCACCGCCGGCACCCGCCACCTTCGTCTCCTCTCTTATGGTGTCGTGTGTTTACTGTTTTGGCTTGGATCTGCTAGAATTATTAGTGGGCTGCAACTAGGCCCATTAGAAAATTCTGAATAATTCCTGGAAAATCTCAAAGGCCCATCCATGAGTGGTGGGAGTGCATCCTTTAGTCCCACATTGCTAGTTTAGGTGGAGGAGGACCAACTTATATAGAAGGCTGTTCTACCCATTCTTGCAAGTGTGTGGATGAGAGGAATAAAGGAAAGACACACGCGCGCGCTCGCTCGCCTTGCCTCGCCGGGCGGGGCGGGGCTTGGGCGATGGGCGCGGCCGCGCATCACCTACGTGAATGGTCCGCCGAAATCCGGCCCGATGCCTTGCGGGTGTGCGGCTTCCTTTTGCAGTTTTGCCTCTTCCTCCTGCTGCGCCGCCGCTTGTAGTCTGCCCTATCCCGATCGTCGGCGTGTACCGGCGAACGGGAGAGCAGGTCTCCGGAACTGTCGTTCTCTGAGCTTCTGCACCGGGAGAGGGCGAATAAGGTTTTTGGGAAGCGCTCTGCGCGACTGCTCGATTGCTTCCATCACGGCTCGTCTTCCTCAACGTTCGTGTTCGGGGGCTGCTGCTCGTCATCGCCTTCGTCGACGTCTTCTCCGCTGTCCCGGCTTGTCTGCATCGCCAATCGTCACGGCTTCTTCATCGTCTCCTCTGAACGATCAGTACGTACTCTCTGAAACCATGTCTCTCTCATATGCCTATATGATCCATGCTTGTACGATAGTACTGCGAAGTATGGTAGATCTTGCTCTGTTTATTATGTTTTTAGACTTGTCTAGATCTTGCGTAGACTTGTCTAGTTTATTCTGCAATCTGTTCATCATGTTCATGTTTTATTTCTGGATTAAATTAAACCTAAAAGTGCTCATATATCCAACAGGATCAGTCAGTCTGTCTCGCTGCGAGTTGCCAAGGAATCTGATTGGCGCGGGGATCTCGAGTTGCGCTGCGGTGATCGATGGCCGCGGTGGATGAGGGAAATGTGCGTCAGTGCATGAGTTGCGGCTTAGCCTACCGACTTACCGAGTCGAAGTTTTACCACGTTAACATTCGCACAAAGAAGAAAAGCTCTACTACACCGCTGGTTTTAATGATAATTGAACGATCTGGATTAAATAAAGGGACCATGTTGGATAACACATATTCACAAAGGTTAATTAATGTTTGAGAGAATTCCATATTTACCATTGAATAATGGTGGATTCGTATCCTCTGCCTTTCCTCTGTTATGGCAAACTTTGCCTTACTCACTCTTAGCCGCTCATCTTCGGAGACAATATCAGAGAGCGAGAAAGATAGGGTGGAGGAGCAGAAGTTTGGAAGCTTGGACGGCGTACGCGACGCAACAAAAAGGCATCATCGAACAATGAAGTGAAAACCTGATAGTGATGACACACTGGATGCTCAAGGTAAAGAACACGCCAAGCACGTCAAGGAAATCACCTTAGGTATGTGTGCATATATCCATTTATCACTTTGAGTATATATGTTTGCATATCCAATGGACTTTTGATGGCAAACCATTAATTTGGACTTTTGATGGCAAACCAATGAATTTTAAAATTATTGTACTCTAGACATATAGACCAAAATATATTTCCAACTATTTTATAAAATAAAAATGTTCTTAGAAATATTTAACAAAATGTATTCTATTTCAGTGATACAAGGAACTGATTGACCTTTCTCTTTGATTTTTTTTATCTTTAGGAAATTCGTAATAGATACATATTAAAGAACAAAAGTATTCAAATGATGTATGTTTAAATAAAATATCCTACGTTCTATAGGGTTGTGAGGAAATATTTAGAGTCTGATACTTCCAAATATATTTTATTAAGAATATCATTTCGGACAAGCTGAGTGTCAATGTAGAGAAACCATAACACATCCCTAAGATCTATATAAGCTTGGTGGCCACATAGACACATAATTACATTTAGATTGGCAAACCTATATAGTCCTTTGTTCCCATCAACATCACACTTGTGAAGCATCTATATCAAATATCTGAGTCACATTACAAGCTATGCAACCCATTAGTTATGTTGCAATAGTGATGGAATTAGCTTGTGAACCCATTAACTTGTGAACCATGAATTTTTAAATAGTGATGGAATTGGTTAGAGCACTATGATGTAAATTTAAATTTTAATGAGAAAGTCAACTTGGGCGAGGAAAATCGGAACTTAGTTTGATAAAAAAATAGTGAAAAATATGAAACTTAGTAATAGAAAAAGGATAAGTAAAATAGGCCAACAGAGGTTTGTTGCTTCTCCTACACCACGGCCGCGTGCTGCAAGGTGGGCTCTGACGACGGCAGAGCACTGGAGTTATAACGGGTGGCACGACGCATAGTAGCTCCCACGGCTCATCCTCCTTGGTCGCGGACGCAGGTCGTGTGGTCGATGTCAATGCCGACAGAGCTCGAAGGTGCATTGAGGCGGTGGTGGCAGCAGTGCGGTGAGAGGTGGTAGATATTTTTGTGGGATTTGGTGCAAATGATTGTAATTGCAGTTTCAATCGTGAGGTGCGATTAGTGCAAGTACGAAGTTATTAATCTGCGCCAACCCCATCTGTCAATCCAGTCACGCTGCGACTATTGGGCTCGGCTCTTGAGGCACCGCCACCTCCTCCTTCTCTGCTTGTCACGAGAGCTGTGTCGCAAGGGCCAGACCGACACAGCAGAGCCACTCCTGGGGCCATTCCAGACATAATTGTGGCCCCGGGTGAAACAAAACTGAAGGCACACGTTAAATGTAAATGGTAAATATCAAAGACATAATTTATTCTGTAGAAAAGTTTACAATTACTAGAGCATACATACATACTACTAAGGAAAGGGTCTTATAACGATTGTCTATGTTCGTTTTTATTCGCGTTCCTGGTTATATGCTTACGATTTGATCACACACAATTGTCTTCGAACAATTGTCAAAGAAAACTTGAGGGGAGAACACATTTATGTGTAGCTTCTCTGTACGTAACCTTTGACTGCCTGCAGCGGACGTATGCATCGTAACAGGCTTTGGAATTTGGATACGTATGCATGAGTAGATGGGCGCGTTGGCTCTCAGGGGCCCGGTAGGATCGCACCCGTTTGCACTGAGTCTGATGCTTGTTAGCTTCCCGCGGTAGGGAGGTGGTGAGCGCCGTCCTTGGAGCACTCGACGCGTCGACAGGTAAGAGCTGGAAGAGGTCGGAGACGGGCAGCACATCGCATCGCGAAGTGGACGCCGACGAAGCCAAAGAACTGGTCGCGAGCAAGGGTGAGCGGAGAGATGACGCGGAAACGGCACAGAGACGCTGCCGGAGCAGATAAATTAGTTGGGTGCATGGCCGTCTCTTGAGGTGCGGCCACACTGGACCTGCCGTCCTGGGCGCGCGCGATCGCCAACGAAAGCTCCTTGACAAGGCAAATATGTCACGAAATCGTTATTTCGATCGTCCTACCCATTGATGACAGGAGCTGATACATGTTTCTTGTTCTGCTGCAGATGGATGGGAAGAAGCTGGGAACGCCATCAAGAAGTTCCAAGCCAGTGTGGAGACTACAAGGAAGTTGCGTGCGCTACGAGAACAGGTCGAGGGTGCAAGTTAACCTCTGTTGAGTTTTGGGAGTACTGCATGCACAAGGCAGTCCAGCGGCAGCTCAGGGCGCCGCCGGTACTCGCCGCAAAAATAATAATCATCGAGCACGCTGCTTGGTTACACGCTGATTACTGAAGGCGGTGAACACGTACGCCGAGCACGTTCTGTGGGGAGACGACGAACACAGTACATTGTTCATCGTATTAGCTGTCGCATCTGTAACGTGGTGTTCGACGATGGAAGGAAGGCTTGGAACTGGAAACACCAAGGATCCGGACACATTCGCTGTTTAGTACACGGTTGTAATTAAGTTCAACTCTGAGTCCTCAGAAGGACGCCGTGGCGTGAACTAGTCGTCTTGGACGCCTCGGGCGTCATTGTGCTGGTGCACCTGCGGCCACGCTCTGGCGCCGTCCGCGGCTGCTGCCATCGAACACGGCCGTGTTGACAGGCAGAGTTGCCGGCGTAGCGTACGTTTCCGTCCCATGTCCGGTGGCAGCTATTCAACTTTTCTCTGTCATGGGTACTATCATGCACAGCACAGATATGTGTCCTTTCGAGAGCTACAGCAAACAAAGAGAAGCCGTCGATGCGCTCAATGCCACTCAGGGGGCCCTCGTTCCCTCGGGTGCACGGCCTCCACGTCGCCGAGGCTGGATGACACCTCTGCGTCCGTCGATGGCCACGCACGCCGTTCGAGCCATTATCCGCGCACACATTGAGCGCGCGTCGTGCGAGGTGTTCCGGTGCCGGGTGTTCGGCCGCGGCGACTGCCACAGCCGGTACAAGTCCAGGTACTACTAGATGTTCCGCATCACGCGCGGCCTCCCGCTGTCCGTCGTAGTCCTCGCCTGGGCGTCCTGCGGACAAAGGAGCTTCCAGCGGATCATGATGTCGTTGGTGTTCGACGACCTGCCTGCAGGTTGCACTGCCTCAAGTCATGCTTCCAGTTCCTGGCGGCGATACGGCGTCGCATGGTGATGGACTGCCAATCAAGCCAGTAGTAAAACAATGCATCAAGATAAAGCAAAATTTAAGCTTCCTTGCCAGCAAAAGAGATCGAGCCAAGTGCAGATGAATGGGGGAGAGGGTTCGCGTGAGCGTAGGGAGGAGGAAGATAATAGATTGATTCTTTTGAATCGTGATTTGGGTGGAGTCGGCTATATGATTACGTGAGATGCCAGTAGATACACGTGAGGGAAGGGAGGAGGAAGATAATTAATCGATTCTTTGTAATCGTGGTTGGGTCTATATGTTTACCAGAGCTGGGGGAAGGATTACATAAGATCCAACAGTCAGAGATTGTTAAGCGTCTAAATTAACGGCTGGATGTTTTGCTTTTTTATGAGAATTTCTAGGATTTTTCACCGATTAACGCGGGGGCATAAAAAAGAGCCTCCAATTAGTAAATATATATACTAGCAAAAATGCCCATGCGTTGCCACGGGCTGACCGGAAAAATACATCAGTAAATTTAAATTTAATAAATGTATAAATAAATTAACTACTAATCCACAAGAACATCCACTCTCCAAATAGAGATCCACTCTTCTCCATTTTCTTCTTCAACGCTGTCGTCGCCGCCATCGCGGTCATGTCGCCATGCGCGCAGCAGGAGGGGCATGTGTCGCCATCCAGCAGGCGGAGGCTGTGCCGCAGCTCGTCGTCGGCGATCCTCGATCAGCTGCGTTCTTTCTCCCTCTTCTCCGTCCACACCACCGCCGCCGGCGTCACGGCGCCGCTGCTCGATGGCCATGGTGATCTCTCGGATTCGGACTACTACTGTAGCTCACAAGAAGCAGAGGTGGCGTCGTCGCCTCAGGTGACTCAGGCGTCCATGGTTCTCCCCGTGGCACCACGGTCAACAGCGCCGGCGGCCGGACAAAGCGTTGTGATGCCCGCCGAGCCGGCGTCGCCACAGTGTGAGGCTCCTGTGCCGCCGGCAGAAGCTGACTTGGCGTCGACACCAGAGAGTAAAGATGACGAGACAGATGCAGAGGAGGAGCAGGGCAAGCCCATCAGCTTGGACGAGGCCTACGCGATGATCCAGCAGAATCGTCAACGGCAACCACCATTGTCACCAGCTGCCACCGCGGCGTCATTGGCCAAGAAGAAGGATCTGGCGGCGAAGGCACCTAAGCGACGCGCGCCCTCCAGCGGGCGAGAAGCAGAGGCGGCGTTGGAGGGGAAGGCGGAGCTGAACGCGCGGGCGGAGCTGTTCATCCGGCAGTTCCGGGAGGAGCTCAAGCTGCAGCGGCTCAACTCCCTGCTCAGACACACGCACGCGTTCGGCACCCGCGACGGCGCACCGACGGCTGTGCGGTAGCCGGCCGGCGAGAAAGTCCGGCAGGCTCCGATGCTCCAAGTATTTTCTTCTGGTCGTACGTGGACGTAGAGTACTGAATTTTGCCGTTCAGTAGGATACAAGTTTTTTTTTCTTTTTGTAAATTACCAAAATTTTGTCGGTCCAGCTCGAATTTGGACATCTGCCGCTGTATATGGGGCTGGGAGATGGCCATTCTGTACTAACAGCTAGCACATAACACGATTTTTAACAGAGAAAAAAAAAAGCTAGCACATGACACGACACGAGCTCCTTTATCAGCTATGATTTGTTTTTTTAGGCTAAACTCAGCTTTGTCAGTAACGTTATGTTACGAACTAAACGAAACTCTTATGATATAACGGTCCACCTCCGAGGAAAAAGTTTCAAATGGTGTCTTTGCTTTTGAGAATTCCACAATGGAGTTGAAAAGCTTGACACTGAAATAAAGATTTACTTGAATTTGCATAAAGTGTTTCAGGGCACCTGTTCGGTGAAATGGAGCATGAGGTGGACAGGGAAGGTTATGGCATTTGGTTCTTTGAAATCACGCGTGTTCATTGGGACCGAAGCATTTGTAAATACAAGAGTTCATTGGGACGAACTATTTCCTATGGCTTCATAAGAAATGAGAAAGAAAAAGTTTCCCCCATGGTACTAGTCTTCCAATTTGGCGCGATGAGAGAAACCCAAAAAATTAAAACCCATGCTGACATGACCTCTTCTGAACTTTCAGACAGAACTAAATATTCCAAATGAAAACTTGGGTACTATGCCGACATGAGAGATGCATGCCGAACATTGGAGACAAGTGCCAACCATGTGGATGGAGATGCAGCAATAAGATTGCTGCTCACTAAATCCCCATGTGAACTATGTTGGTGTTTCTTTTGCGTTCCTACATTTTGAGTCTGCGAGTGATGGAATCATCTATGTGAAGTCTTACTTCATGGTCCAACATTATGCATACTAAAGATATACATTAATTAACATCTGGAACTCCCGTTGCATCTCACCGGCAAACTACTAGTCTAAAATAACATAAGCCTCGGTTCTTACTCTTTCACTTGATCTAACTTGTAGATGATTAACTAACTATAAACCTCGAAAACCCAAGCTTTGGTTTGATACAACTAGCGTGGTGGACGCGGCCTCACATGACGGAGCAGGCGTTGGGGTTCTCGTCGCTGAACGTCAGGGGCGCGTCGAGGTGGGCGGCGTACGGGTAGGATGGCGGTGAGTACCGGGCGTTGTCGTAGAAGGCCGTGTTCGGTGGCGGGCCACCAGAGGCCGGAGGGAACAGCGTGTAGCCGTACTGTCGCGGCATCTGGCACATGCCGGCGTCGCCCAGCGGCGTCGGAGACACCGACGCGGCGGCGGCGACCGCGGGCTTGTCCTTCTTCTCCTCGCCGCCACGGTCCTTCTTCTTGTCAGCGCCGCCGCCGTCGGCCTTGCCTTTCTTGCCGCCGTCCTTGCCGGGCGCTACGACATCCGCAGACCGGCGGAGCTTGTCCCTGAGATAGGCCGGCAGCGCGGCGGCGTCCATGGTGCCGGTAACCTTCACCGTGCTGTTGTCGGCGTCAATCACCACATCCATTACGCCTGCAATCAGAACGCAAGTGTCAGTTCAAGCCTCGGCGAAAATTAGTTGGCACCTCTCTATCAATTGGAATTTCGTGGCTGCAGGAAACCGACGCCACACCTTTGATCTTGGAGTTGCGGCGCTTTATGCGGCCGAAGCAGACCTCACACTGCACCTGGACCTGGAGCGTCTCCTCCTTGTTGGGCATGTCGGTTGCCTTCTTCGTGTCGCCACCACCCTTCTCTTTATCCGCTATCTTTTCCTTTTTGGACGGCCCGGCGCCGGCGGAAACGATGTGCACGGGCTTCTTGGTCCTGGCCTCGATGCGCTCCTTGAGCTCCGTCGCGTCCGCCGAGCCGGTCACGATCACCTTGCCCACTGCAATGTCCGTCGCCACCGACTCCACGCCTGCGACACAAGTACAGTTAAGCTAACTCTCAGAAACCGACGCAAAAGGCAGGATCGGAGCAACGAATTAACCAACCACGGGTTATTACATCACGCACCAGGGGCGCGCTTGATGGCCTTGTGGACCTTCCTGGCACAGCCGAGGCAATGCAGGTGGACCTTGAGCACGATGGGCTGCGGTCCTGCCGCCGCCATGCCGGCGTCCTTGTTCTTGTCGCCGCGGTCGCCGCCCTTGCCCGCCGTCTTCGTCTCCTCTCCCATGGTGATGTGTTTCCGCTTGGCTCTGTCAGTCCGCGGTGATCGATGGCCGCGGTGAATGAGGGATTTGTGCGTCAGTGCGTGAGTTGCGGCTTAGCCTACCGGGTGGACGTTTTACCACGTTAACATTCGCAGAAAGAAGAAAACCTCTACTACACCGCTGATTTTTTTGAACGAAACTGTGGGGGAGATTCCCACAAGGATTTTCCATTAAAATAAAACAAACAGAATCTAAAAAACGTTACAGCATGTTAAGAGCATATCCAAGAGAAGACCAAAAAATAGACCCCTAAAATCACTTTTTGAGGGAAACCAAAAAACTATTGGGGCCAATTATGCTCCCTTCCTCCAACAGTTCCCTTAAAATATATTCTTAACAGTTTCAAATCAGGCCACGTCAGCAGAAGAATAGATTTAATTGCCATCTTCAACCTTTGCGGGATCACACGACACTGGCGGCGAGCGTTTTCCTTCCAGGTGCCGGCGCCACCGCCTCCGATCTGAGGGCATGTGTGTATCCTTTCCAACAATATGATTGATCAACCTGATTCCCGAGCTCGAGCTTCGAGCAAACCTTGGGTTTTCTAATCCTAAACTCACTCTCACAATGCGATGCATTACGCTGAGTTTTTTAATCCTTGCGGTGACATGCGTTTTCCGTTGGCAATTCGTCCTGGTCGTCGCGAACACAGCAATTCGGCAAGCTGCACTTGCGGCAGGGACTAGTGGCTGCAGGACGTGTTGGGACATGCACGGGACGAGCTGCTACGGGGACGAGCGGCGCTTGAACGGGCGGCTTCCCGTCCACCATGATCTTGCTGCACCTCCAAGTACGTACTGCGAGCATCAGCGTATCGCCCAGGTAGGAAGGAGGGAGCCGTTAGAAGGAAGGAATCGTGGAGGGAGGGAGGAAATAGCAGAGATGGGGGTCTCAATTCTTCCCCTGTTTGTAGCTAAAAGTGAGGAGAATTTAAGGGCTATGAAAAAGTTGGGAGTGGTTTTGGGATCCTGTTGGAGATGGATTTTTGAGTTAAACCCCATTAATTTGATTTAGGGGAAGGTTATGGGGCTCTCTTGGAGATGCTCTAAAAAAGAAAAAACAGAGCGCAAAGCAAATTAGGAAACAAACAGCTAAAAACAGAGCAAGCTAGAGTCCATTTCGCAGAAGGGAGGTAGAGAATCAAGCCATTCCATAATTTCTTGTCGGTCTTGTTGAAGAAAATCTAATTGAGTGAAGCGTGATGTCCTGAACGGTCTGGATTAAATAAAGAGATCATGTTGGATAACACCAATTCACAATGGTTAATAAGAGAGAATTCCTTAATTGCCATTGAATAATGGCACGTGAGTCAAAGGCCTACATTCAGGCGACCACACGGCGTGGCTGCACGCCCACGCCCGCTCTGAAAATGCCTCCCGACACGGCGAAGGCAATTTCAGGGAGCAAGAACAATAGGGTGGAGGAACATAAGTTTGTAAGCTTGGACGGTGTACTCGACGCAAAAAAACGGCATCATTGAACAATGAAATGAAGCCTGATGGCGATGACACAGTAGATGCTCAAGGTGAAGCGACAAGCACGTTCTACAGGAAACCACCTTAGGTATGTGTGCATAACCATTTATCATTTTGAGTATGTTCGCATATCCGACGGAGTTTTGATGGCAAACCACTGATTTGGACTTTTGATTTGAAATACAGATTTCTTGATGAATTGTAAAATTATTGTTATCTAGATATATAGACCAAAATATAATTTCCATCTGTTTTATAAAATAAAAATGTTCTTTGAAATATTTAACAAACTTTGTCTATTTCAATGTTATAAGGAACTAGTTAACCTTTCTCTTTGATTTTTTATCTGTACGAAATTCATAAAATACACATATTAAAGAAGAAAAGTATTGCAATGATGTATGTTTAAATAAAAATATCCTACGTAGTAAAGGGTTGTGAAGAAATATTTAGAGTCTGATACTTCCAAATATATATTATTGAGACCATTTCTAGCATGCTAGTGTCAACGTGGAGAAACCACACACATCCGTAAGATCTATATAAGTTGGTGGACACATACACACATAATTACATTTACATTGGCAAACCTATATGGTCCTTTGTTCCATCAACATCACGCTTGTGAAGCATCTATATCAAATATAGTCACATTACAAGCTACTCAACACATTAGTTAGTAAGCATGCTTGTAGAGGTAAACAACATAACAAAATAAAAAGGCCAACAAAATCAAAACCTAGATAACACAATTTCTTGGATTCTTAGTTATGTTACAATCTCTTTTAATTTATTCTTCTGATTGCCTTCTTCTCAAAATTGATATATAGATCATAAATCAACTCAATTGAAATTGAGCTTCTTCTACATGCGAACAATGATTTTTAAAAAGTGATGGAGTTGATTAGAGTACTATGATATAATTTTAAAAAGTCAACTTGGGTGAGGAAAACATGAACTTAGTTTGATAAAAAATTAGTGAAAATTGTGTAACTTAGTAATAAAAAAAATAGATCTTTTGCTCAGCCCGGCACTCCGGCTTCTGAGAGGCGCCTCCGTAGACGATTCTACCAATGATGAGAGGGTATCACCCACGGACCTTCATAGAGGAGAACATACCGTTGTTGTACGCTCGGTGTAGAGTCTGAGGGAGAATCCAAGCGTGCAGCAGGCGCGAGGATGGGAATTCTCCTTCTGGGACTTGATTACCTGTAATTAGCACAAACGAGTCGCATCGGGTAGTCACCTTCATCTCCCCAACATCAAGCGCCACAAGCTTCTTCTCTCCCTCCCACATGAAGACAACATATGGGTTATGCGGATGAACTCCGGCCATGACGAGAGGAAGCTCTCGGGGGGGGCATCGCTGGGCCAAATGGCTAAGGTGGGAACCTGAAAATGGGCCACCAAGGTGCCATAGTCAGAGAGGATCCACATGCTGATGGTGGTGACAACACCATAATCAGCATGACTGTGGAGCATGCAGAAGCAGAGCTTCCCTCCATTGGACCAGACACAGTGAGGCTTGTCGAGGTCCATTGCATTGTGGCCTCCAGACAGCTTGGAACCTTCTGGGAAGCCGACCAATCGGAGCTCCGGTGTATCAGCAAAGGGGTAGCAGCAGAGCAGTACGTAGGAGAGGTCCAACTACCACAGTTGGCCACCGTGTGCCACCATGCCGTGGGGGCTTCGAGGTTGCTAATCACGAGGTACAACCCAACCACTACAATATCGCTGGTGTCATGGAGAAAACCAATAGGCGGACAATTGGTTCCAATTTGGCAACTTCAACATGGTGCACCACATAGCCTAGTAGAGGAAGAAATACAACCCATATGCACACAACCGAGCAAAGGACGAGCATGCCTGAAGGGTAGAGGATTATATTATTTTGCCGCTTTTCATAATGATTAAATATTTAAATTTTTGGTACACATGGTCCTTAGAATAAGGCATATTTCGGTTCTTCATGCTAACTATTTCAAAAATCACTATTGTTTTTTTGTTGGACAACTCATAACTTCTATTATTTCAGTTCATATTCAACTTTCTACTTTTTTAAATGCTAAATATTGCATCTGCAGCCAAAATGATTGACAACATGGATCTATGGCTTCTCATGAATTTTTGACAACGCACAAGGTTAACTATTATATGGTTGTTCTGTACATACTATGATGCTTCACTAGTAAATTCTATTAGAACAAATTTTTATATTTGTACTACATTCAGGTATCTTAAATTTTGTATTATTTCATTCAAAGATTTTGGCTGACCCTAAGTTATAAATTGGTGAAACATAGAACACATTTGTTCTCAACATTTTTGTGTTTTGAGGATATTTATTGACCTCAAATATTTTTTCTTGGAACATTGAAAATTACTACCTGACATTATTTTTTGTTTTTAGGATTATAACTAAACCCTACCTGATCTGTCATTAGAAGTATTTTGCTACTCTTTACTCTGCCAGTCGAGGGTTTTAACCCAGCAGGAGCTAGGTGTGTTTAACTAAGAAGAAGAAATAGCGACCATAGGCACCCAAAATTCGCGAGTAACAGAACTTGAACCGGGGTGATTTGAGGTGCATATACCCTGTTGATGGTTTTCATCATATTATCAAATCTGCATTTCTGTTTGATCCTAGATATTTTTTTTCTTATTATCTATTCCCACTGAAACTCTGAATCATCATTTTCCTGTTATTTGTTTCTGTAGCCTTCCTTTGTTATTTTGAGTTGGTACTGTAGACACAACTCGTTCAACAGTAATCAACACAGGGTGAAGAACGAGAGAGACTGTGTCCTCATTTTGGCTAGACTCTGAACAGTTATTTACGGATTTGTGTTGTATCAGCTGCTTGATGTCGGCTAGTTTAGTTTTTGGGCTCATACCTTTTGTGCATTCACCTTCTCCGGCTAACTTAAAAAAGTCCATACTATTTTTATTGGATTATAAAATAAGGGAGATTTTATAATAGTCCCAAATAACTGTGAGCCGTACATTTAAGTAGATCTTGAGGCAATAGATGAACTCTTGGACCCTATTGTGCAAGACTTCGTCCATATGAAAGGGTTGCGAAGAATTATTGAGTCTGATACTTCCAAATATGTATTTATCAAAAATTTTGTTGAGACCTTTCATTTTGAATGTGTTCGAATGGCCAACGGAGGATATCACGTCTGGCAGGTGCATGCCAATGTTGAGAAAATATACGCATCCCAAGATTTGTATAAGTTAGACGGTCACCAAAACACATAATTACATGGACACTGGCAAGTCTATATGGTCCTCTATTTCCATCAACATCTCGCTTGTGAAGCATCTATAGCTGCCATCCAAATAGACAAGCTCATGCACCACATAGTAGACCTGAATCAACTCGAGCACCAACGGTCTTTATTTGTGGTAATAATATTGCGATCTTCAACTTGGCTAGGTTAGCTAAACCAACCTAGACAACTAAAGATGAAGTAGAACAGGGCAAGCCCCAGTGGCTCTCGACTCATGTTCTTTGTTTTTCTTTTCTTTTCTTTTTTTTTGGTCAGAAGGACTCATGTTTCTGTTGTTCCTCCGTGCGTCTTGCATCTACCATTGGTTCTCACAGCCCAAATCTATAATATCTATAAAAGTCAGACCTACTAAGTGCAATTAATCTTTCTAAAGCTCTCAATTCTCATGCGTCCACGTCATTCGTATTTCTCAGTCGTTAGATCAGTCACCCGCAATTGCATCCAGTCGTCCATTTATGTTCCTCTTCCCCACCGGTCACCCCAAGGTTCCAGTCATCCAAAACATCGGTCGCCCCCAACCTCTGCGCCGCGGACCGATCCAAAACACCGGTCGCCCCCAAGCTGCGCCGGTGACAAGCTCTCATGTACACTCTGCTGTGCTTCTCCTCGATGGCGTCCAATCCCAATTGACCTATTTTTCAGATTTTCTTCCAACCTTCACCCGGCAGCCATGGACATGAGCCCTCCCTCCGCACCACTCTAACAACCAGCCATGCCTCTTAGGCTTCCTCCTGCATTCAATCGAGAGATGAAACTGCCATACCCACCCACGGCATGGTAACTTTTCGTCTTCAATATTTTGCATTTGCATTGCTTTCAATTGATTGCAGCGCTTGCAGTCACTCACAAATTGTGTTAAGGTCTCACTATTAATTTGGCATTTGTATTACCTTCAATCGATTTCGTGCAGGCAATAATTATCATTGTACATATATCTGGTACCTCTTCCCCCCCTGACGTGCTGCGCTGCAACGCCGGGAGCCGATGGTTGGATTGATTCTGCATCAGGCCCTGTCCTCCATCCACTTGAGCACTGCACTCACCATCCCGTGCCCCAAGGTAATGTTGAGCCTGTTGAATCCTGCTTATGGCCAAATTCCTTTGATACGTAACGTCACTTGCTTTTTTTTTTTAAAAAAAAAACAATCTATGATCAGATCACTTGCTGCAGTGTATTTTCCCCAAAATTAAACTGAAAATCATCATGTGGGCAATGACTCTGTGTTTGTTTATCTACAATTAGTCACTTGCTGGAGGGTATTATTCCCAAAGTCAGACACGAGCAGCACATCACGGAGCAGCACCCACGGCCGCGAGCCGTAGGGCGAGGTGGACCCCGATGCCAAAGCACTCAGCTCGACGGCGGGGGTGAGCGGAGAGACGTTGCTGATGGGCGGGACAACACAGAGAAGCTCCCGTGGCTGCTTCTCATTCGTTGCGGCCGCACGCCGCGAGCTGGAGCACTCGACACGACGAAGGGAGCAAGCAAATGAATGTCGAGGACGGGAGGCACAACAGACAAGCTCCCACTGCTCCTCTTCCTCCGCCTCCTCTATCGCGTGCCTTCCGTGGTAACTCACGGGCAAACTACTAGTCTAAAATTACATATAAGGCTTGATTCTTACACTTTCCCTTGATCGAACATGTAGATAATTATATAACCGTAAACCTCTAAAACCCAAGGCTTGTTTGATTGTGGTGAGCGAGGCCTCACATGACGGAGCAGGCGTTGGGGTTCTCGTGATCTCGTCGCTGAACGTCAGGGGCGTGTGGAGGTGGGGGACGTACGGGTAGGACGGCGGTGAGTACCAGGGTCCAGGCATTGTCGTAGACGGCCGTGTTCGGCGGCGGACCGCCATGGGCCGGAGGGATCAGCGTGTAGCCGTAATGTAGCGGCATCTGGTACATGCCGGCGTCGCCCAGCGGCGTCAGAGACTCCGACGAGGCCACGGTCCTTCTTGACAGCGCCGTCGCCGTCCTTCTTGCCGGACGCGACGACCTCCACGGGCTGGCGGAGCTTGTCCAGTTGTCCCTGAGGTAGTCCGGCAGCGCGTCGGCGTCCATGGTACCGGTCACCTTCACACCGTGACCTTGTCGGCGTCAATCATGACATCCACAACCCCTGGTCCCCTGCAGTCAGAACGCAAGTGTCAATCCATGCCTCGGCGAAAAAGTTGGCACCTTTTCTTCGGCTATTCATGGTTCCAGTGGAATCCGCGGTGTTCGAAATCAACAAAGCCTTCTTTTCGTCACCGCCGCCTCCCTTCTCTTTATCCGCCTTCTTCTCCTTCTCGGGCGGCCCGGCGCCGGCGGCGACGATCTGCACGGACTTCTTGGTCCTGGCCTCGATGCGCTCCTTGAGCTCTGCCGTGTCCGCCGGGCCGGTCACAATCAAATTGCCTGCCACAATGTCCGCCGCCACACCTGCGACAGAACAGTGAAGCAACGGTCAGAAACGGCCGCAAATTAAAGGATCGGAGCAACCATGCAACCAAACACGATGACGGGTTATGAGGCACCTGGGGCGCGCTTGATGGCCTTGCGGACCTTCCTGGCGCAGCTGAGGCAATGCAGGTCGATCTTAAGCACGATGGGCTGCGGTCTCGCCGCCGGCGCCGCCGCAGCGCCGGCGTCCTTCTTCTTGTCGCCGCGGCCGCCACCCTTGCCCGCTGCCTTCGTCTCCTCTCCCATGATATTGGGTTTTTCGCTTGGGTGTGTCAATCTGTCTCGCCGTTGAGTTGCCAAGGAATCCGATTGGCGCGGGGATCTTGAGTGTGCGCTGCGGTGATCTATCGTCGCTGTGAATGAGGGAAGTGTGCGTCAGTGCGTGAGTTGCGGCGTAGCCTACCGAGTTTACTTTTTTATCACGGTAATAATCACAGAAGGAAAAAAAGTTATACACCGCTGATTTTTATGATAACTGAGCGGTCTTGATTAAATGAAGAGACCATGTTGGATAACACGATTAACAATGGTTAATTTTTCAGATAATTTCTTATTTACCATTGAATAATGGCACGTGTGAGTTAGAGGCCTAGATTCAGGCAACCACACGGCGCCGCGGCACCCGCTCTGACAATGTCTCCCGACAGGGCGATGGCAATTTCAGAGAGCGAAGAAGGATAGGGTCGAGTAACAGAAGTTTGGAAGCTTGGGCGTGCTCGACTCAACAAAATGGC
>RWGY01000162.1:0-11025 GCA_007726485.1 Eragrostis curvula
TGAGTTTACTTGCAGACGATGCAAACCGGGCTTTCCGGATCCATTTTGGTAATTAGTGCTGTTTCGGCAAAACGTACCAAAACGTTGCGGGAAGTGCTCGTTTTCACTCGTTATGATGTTTTGATGTAATTGGATGGTTCCCATAATAAAACACTCAAAGTCATGAGTTTACTTGCGGTCGATGCAAACCGGGACGTTCCGGAGCCATTTTGGTGCATTAGTGCTGTTTCGTGCAAAACGCATCAAAACGGCACGGGAAGGGCTCGTTTTCACTCGTTGATGTTTTGATGTAATTGGAGGGTTCCCATGGAAACACTCAAAAATGAGTTTAATTGCGGACGATGCAAACCGAGATGTTCCGGAGCCGTTTTGGTGCGTTAGTGCTGTTTCGTGCAAAAAGCACCATAACGCACGAGAAGCGCTCGATTTCACTCGTTATGATTTTTGATGTAATTGGATGGTTCCCATAAAAACACTGAAAGTCATGAGTTTACTTGCGGTCAATGCAAACCGGACGTTCCGGAGCCATTTTGGTGCATTAGTGGCTGTTTCGTGCAAAACGCATCAAACACGCACGGGAAGGGCTCGTTTTCACTCGTTGATGTTTGATGTAATTGGAGGGTGCCATGGAAAACACTCAAAAACATGAGTTTAATTACGGACGATGCAAACGGGATATTCCGGAGCCGTTTTGGCGGCATTAGCGCTGTTTCATGCAAAACGCACCCAAACAGCACAGGAAGCGCTCATTTTCACTCGATATGATGTTTTGATGTAATTGGATCGCTCCCATAGGAAACACTAAAAACATGAGTTTACTTGCGGACAATGCAAACCGGATGTTCGGAGCCGTTTTGGCGCCTTAGTGCTGTTTCAGGCAAACGCACCAAAACAGCACTAGGAAGCACTCATTTTCACTTATATGATGTTTTGATGTAATTGGATTGTTCCCATAGGAAAACACTGAAAAACATGAGTTTACTTGCGGACAATGCAAACCGGGATGTTCCGGATCCATTTTGGTGCATTAGTGCTGTTTCGTGCAAAACGCATCAAAACGGCACGGCAAGGGCTCGTTTTCACTCGTTGATGTTTTGATGTAATTGGAGGGTTCCCATGGAAAACACTCAAAAACAAGAGTTTAATTGCAGACGATGCAAACCGAGATGTTCCGGAGCCGTTTTAGTGCATTAGTGCTGTTTCGTGCAAAAAGCACCATAACAGCACGAGAAGCGATCGATTTCACTCGTTATGATGTTTTGATATAATTGGATGGTTCCCATAGTAAAACACTCGAAAACATGAGTTTAATTGCGGACGATGCAAACCGAGATGTTCCGGAGCCGTTTTGGTGCATTAGTGCTGTTTCGTGCAAAACGCACCATAACAGCACGAGAAGCGCTCGGTTTCACTCGTTATGATGTTTTGATGTAATTGGATGGTTCCCATAGGAAAACACTCAAAAACATGAGTTTAATTGCGGACGATGCAAACTGAGATGTTCCGGAGCCGTTTTGGCGCATTAGCGCTGTTTCATGCAAAACGCACCAAACAGCACAGGAAGCACTCATTTTCACTCGATATGATATTTTGATGTAATTGGATTGCTCCCATAGTAAATCCCTGAAAAACATGAGTTTACTTGCGGACAATGCAAATAAGGATGTTCCGGAGCCGTTGGTGCATTAGTACGGTTTCGTGCAAAACGCACCAAAACGGCACGGGAAGGTCTCATTTTCACTTGTTATGATGTTTTTATGCAATTGGATTGTTCCCATAGGAAAACAATCAAAATCATGAGTTTACTTGCAGACGATGCAAACCGGGCTGTTCCGGATCCATTTTGGTAATTAGTGCTGTTTCGGGCAAAACGTACCAAAACGTTGCGGGAAGTGCTCGTTTTCACTCGTTATGATGTTTTGATGTAATTGGATGGTTCCCATAATAAAACACTCAAAGTCATGAGTTTACTTGCGGTCGATGCAAACCGGGACGTTCCGGAGCCATTTTGGTGCATTAGTGCTGTTTCGTGCAAAACGCATCAAAACGGCACGGGAAGGGCTCGTTTTCACTCGTTGATGTTTTGATGTAATTGGAGGGTTCCCATGGAAGACACTCAAAAACATGAGTTTAATTGCGGACGATGCAAACCGAGATGTTCCGGAGCCGTTTTGGTGCGTTAGTGCTGTTTCGTGCAAAAAGCACCATAACAGCACGAGAAGCGCTCGATTTCACTCGTTATGATGTTTTGATGTAATTGGATGGTTCCCATAATAAAACACTCGAAAGTCATGAGTTTACTTGCGGTCAATGCAAACCGGGACGTTCCGGAGCCATTTTGGTGCATTAGTGCTGTTTCGTGCAAAACGCATCAAAACGGCACGGGAAGGGCTCGTTTTCACTCGTTGATGTTTTGATGTAATTGGAGGGTTGCCATGGAAAACACTCAAAAACATGAGTTTAATTACGGACGATGCAAAACGGGATATTCCGGAGCCGTTTTGGCGCATTAGCGCTGTTTCATGCAAAACGCACCCAAACAGCACAGGAAGCGCTCATTTTCACTCGATATGATGTTTTGATGTAATTGGATCGCTCCCATAGGAAACACTAAAAAACATGAGTTTACTTGCGGACAATGCAAACCGGGATGTTCCGGAGCCGTTTTGGCGCCTTAGTGCTGTTTCAGGCAAAACGCACCAAAACAGCACAGGAAGCACTCATTTTCACTTGATATGATGTTTTGATGTAATTGGATTGTTCCCATAGGAAAACACTGAAAAACATGAGTTTACTTGCGGACAATGCAAACCGGGATGTTCCGGATCCATTTTGGTGCATTAGTGCTGTTTCGTGCAAAACGCATCAAAACGGCACGGCAAGGGCTCGTTTTCACTCGTTGATGTTTTGATGTAATTGGAGGGCTTCCCATGGAAAACACTCAAAAACAAGAGTTTAATTGCAGACGATGCAAACCGAGATGTTCCGGAGCCGTTTTAGTGCATTAGTGCTGTTTCGTGCAAAAAGCACCATAACAGCACGAGAAGCGCTCGATTTCACTCGTTATGATGTTTTGATATAATTGGATGGTTCCCATAGTAAAACACTCGAAAACATGAGTTTAATTGCGGACGATGCAAACCGAGATGTTCCGGAGCCGTTTTGGTGCATTAGTGCTGTTTCGTGCAAAACGCACCATAACAGCACGAGAAGCGCTCGGTTTCACTCGTTATGATGTTTTGATGTAATTGGATGGTTCCCATAGGAAAACACTCAAAAACATGAGTTTAATTGCGGACGATGCAAACTGAGATGTTCCGTAGCCGTTTTGGCGCATTAGCGCTGTTTCATGCAAAACGCACCCAAACAGCACAGGAAGCACTCATTTTCACTCGATATGATGTTTCGATGTAATTGGATTACTCCCATAGGAAAAGACTAAAAAACATGAGTTTACTTGCGAACAATGCAAACCGGGATGTTCCGGAGCCGTTTTGGCGCATTAGTGCTGTTTCAGGCAAAACGCACCAAAACAGTACAGGAAGCACTCATTTTCACTCGATATGATGTTTTGATGTAATTGGATTGCTCCCATAGTAAATCCCTGAAAAACATGAGTTTACTTGCGGACAATGCAAACAAGGATGTTCCGGAGCCGTTGGTGCATTAGTACGGTTTCGTGCAAAACGCACCAAAACGGCACGGGAAGGTCTCATTTTCACTTGTTATGATGTTTTTATGCAATTGGATTGTTCCCATAGGAAAACAATCAAAATCATGAGTTTACTTGCAGACGATGCAAACCGGGCTCTTCCGGATCCATTTTGGTAATTAGTGCTGTTTCGGGCAAAACGTACCAAAACGTTGCGGGAAGTGCTCGTTTTCACTCGTTATGATGTTTTGATGTAATTGGATGGTTCCCATAATAAAACACTCAAAGTCATGAGTTTACTTGCGGTCGATGCAAACCGGGACGTTCCGGAGCCATTTTGGTGCATTAGTGCTGTTTCGTGCAAAACGCATCAAAACGGCACGGGAAGGGCTCGTTTTCACTCGTTGATGCTTTGATGTAATTGGAGGGTTCCCATGGAAGACACTCAAAAACATGAGTTTAATTGCGGACGATGCAAACCGAGATGTTCCGGAGCCGTTTTGGTGCGTTAGTGCTGTTTCGTGCAAAAAGCACCATAACAGCACGAGAAGCGCTCGATTTCACTCGTTATGATGTTTTGATGTAATTGGATGGTTCCCATAATTAAACACTGAAAGTCATGAGTTTACTTGCGGTCAATGCAAACCGGGACGTTCCGGAGCCATTTTGGTGCATTAGTGCTGTTTCGTGCAAAACGCATCAAAACGGCACGGAAGGGCTCGTTTTCACTCGTTGATGTTTTGATGTAATTGGAGGGTTGCCATGGAAAACACTCAAAAACATGAGTTTAATTACGGACGATGCAAAACGGGATATTCCGGAGCCGTTTTGGCGCATTAGCGCTGTTTCATGCAAAACGCACCCAAACAGCACAGGAAGCGCTCATTTTCACTCGATATGATGTTTTGATGTAATTGGATCGCTCCCATAGGAAAACACTGAAAAACATGAGTTTACTTGCGGACAATGCAAACCGGGATGTTCCGGATCCATTTTGGTGCATTAGTGCTGTTTCGTGCAAAACGCATCAAAACGGCAAGGCAAGGGCTCGTTTTCACTCGTTGATGTTTTGATGTAATTGGAGGGTTCCCATGGAAAACACTCAAAAACAAGAGTTTAATTGCAGACGATGCAAACCGAAATGTTCCGGAGCCGTTTTAGTGCATTAGTGCTGTTTCGTGCAAAAAGCACCATAACAGCACGAGAAGCGCTCGATTTCACTCGTTATGATGTTTTGATATAATTGGATGGTTCCCATAGTAAAACACTCGAAAAAATGAGTTTAATTGCGGACGATGCAAACCGAGATGTTCCGGAGCCGTTTTGGTGCATTAGTGCTGTTTCGTGCAAAACGCACCATAACAGCACGAGAAGCGCTCGGTTTCACTCGTTATGATGTTTTGATGTAATTGGATGGTTCCCATAGGAAAACACTCAAAAACATGAGTTTAATTGCGGACGATGCAAACTGAGATGTTCCGGAACCGTTTTGGCGCATTAGCGCTGTTTCATGCAAAACGCACCCAAACAGCACAGGAAGCACTCATTTTCACTCGATATGATGTTTCGATGTAATTGGATTACTCCCATAGGAAAAGACTAAAAAAAATGAGTTTACTTGCGAACAATGCAAACCGGGATGTTCCGGAGCCGTTTTGGCGCATTAGTGCTGTTTCAGGCAAAACGCACCAAAACAGCACAGGAAGCACTCATTTTCACTCGATATGATGTTTTGATGTAATTGGATTGCTCCCATAGTAAATCCCTGAAAAACATGAGTTTACTTGCCGACAATGCAAACAAGGATGTTCCGGAGCCGTTGGTGCATTAGTGCGGTTTCGTGCAAAACGCACCAAAACGGCACGGGAAGGTCTCATTTTCACTTGTTATGATGTTTTTATGCAATTGGATTGTTCCCATAGGAAAACAATCAAAATCATGAGTTTACTTGCAGACGATGCAAACCGGGCTGTTCCGGATCCATTTTGGTAATTAGTGCTGTTTCGGGCAAAACGTACCAAAACGTTGCGGGAAGTGCTCGTTTTCACTCGTTATGATGTTTTGATGTAATTGGATGGTTCCCATAATAAAACACTCAAAGTCATGGGTTTACTTGCGGTCGATGCAAACCGGGACGTTCCGGAGCCATTTTGGTGCATTAGTGCTGTTTCGTGCAAAACGCATCAAAACGGCACGGGAAGGGCTCGTTTTCACTCGTTGATGTTTTGATGTAATTGGAGGGTTCCCATGGAAGACACTCAAAAACATGAGTTTAATTGCGGACGATGCAAACCGAGATGTTCCGGAGCCGTTTTGGTGCGTTAGTGCTGTTTCGTGCAAAAAGCACCATAACAGCACGAGAAGCGCTCGATTTCACTCGTTATGATGTTTTGATGTAATTGGATGGTTCCCATAATAAAACACTGAAAGTCATGAGTTTACTTGCGGTCAATGCAAACCGGGACGTTCCGGAGCCATTTTGGTGCATTAGTGCTGTTTCGTGCAAAACGCATCAAAACGGCACGGGAAGGGCTCGTTTTCACTCGTTGATGTTTTGATGTAATTGGAGGGTTGCCATGGAAAACACTCAAAAACATGAGTTTAATTACGGACGATGCAAAACGGGATATTCCGGAGCCGTTTTGGCGCATTAGCGCTGTTTCATGCAAAACGCACCCAAACAGCACAGGAAGCGCTCATTTTCACTCGATATGATGTTTTGATGTAATTGGATCGCTCCCATAGGAAAACACTGAAAAACATGAGTTTACTTGCGGACAATGCAAACCGGGATGTTCCGGATCCATTTTGGTGCATTAGTGCTGTTTCGTGCAAAACGCATCAAAACGGCAAGGCAAGGGCTCGTTTTCACTCGTTGATGTTTTGATGTAATTGGAGGGTTCCCATGGAAAACACTCAAAAACAAGAGTTTAATTGCAGACGATGCAAACCGAAATGTTCCGGAGCCGTTTTAGTGCATTAGTGCTGTTTCGTGCAAAAAGCACCATAACAGCACGAGAAGCGCTCGATTTCACTCGTTATGATGTTTTGATATAATTGGATGGTTCCCATAGTAAAACACTCGAAAAAATGAGTTTAATTGCGGACGATGCAAACCGAGATGTTCCGGAGCCGTTTTGGTGCATTAGTGCTGTTTCGTGCAAAACGCACCATAACAGCACGAGAAGCGCTCGGTTTCACTCGTTATGATGTTTTGATGTAATTGGATGGTTCCCATAGGAAAACACTCAAAAACATGAGTTTAATTGCGGACGATGCAAACTGAGATGTTCCGTAGCCGTTTTGGCGCATTAGCGCTGTTTCATGCAAAACGCACCCAAACAGCACAGGAAGCACTCATTTTCACTCGATATGATGTTTCGATGTAATTGGATTACTCCCATAGGAAAAGACTAAAAAACATGAGTTTACTTGCGAACAATGCAAACCGGGATGTTCCGGAGCCGTTTTGGCGCATTAGTGCTGTTTCAGGCAAAACGCACCAAAACAGTACAGGAAGCACTCATTTTCACTCGATATGATGTTTTGATGTAATTGGATTGCTCCCATAGTAAATCCCTGAAAAACATGAGTTTACTTGCGGACAATGCAAACAAGGATGTTCCGGAGCCGTTGGTGCATTAGTACGGTTTCGTGCAAAACGCACCAAAACGGCACGGGAAGGTCTCATTTTCACTTGTTATGATGTTTTTATGCAATTGGATTGTTCCCATAGGAAAACAATCAAAATCATGAGTTTACTTGCAGACGATGCAAACCGGGCTCTTCCGGATCCATTTTGGTAATTAGTGCTGTTTCGGGCAAAACGTACCAAAACGTTGCGGGAAGTGCTCGTTTTCACTCGTTATGATGTTTTGATGTAATTGGAGGGTTCCCATGGAAGACACTCAAAAACATGAGTTTAATTGCGGACGATGCAAACCGAGATGTTCCGGAGCCGTTTTGGTGCGTTAGTGCTGTTTCGTGCAAAAAGCACCATAACAGCACGAGAAGCGCTCGATTTCACTCGTTATGATGTTTTGATGTAATTGGATGGTTCCCATAATAAAACACTGAAAGTCATGAGTTTACTTGCGGTCAATGCAAACCGGGACGTTCCGGAGCCATTTTGGTGCATTAGTGCTGTTTCGTGCAAAACGCATCAAAACGGCACGGGAAGGGCTCGTTTTCACTCGTTGATGTTTTGATGTAATTGGAGGGTTGCCATGGAAAACACTCAAAAACATGAGTTTAATTACGGACGATGCAAAACGGGATATTCCGGAGCCGTTTTGGCGCATTAGCCCTGTTTCATGCAAAACGCACCCAAACAGCACAGGAAGCGCTCATTTTCACTCGATATGATGTTTTGATGTAATTGGATCGCTCCCATAGGAAACACTAAAAAACATGAGTTTACTTGCGGACAATGCAAACCGGGATGTTCCGGAGCCGTTTTGGCGCCTTAGTGCTGTTTCAGGCAAAACGCACCAAAACAGCACAGGAAGCACTCATTTTCACTTGATATGATGTTTTGATGTAATTGGATTGTTCCCATAGGAAAACACTGAAAAACATGAGTTTACTTGCGGACAATGCAAACCGGGATGTTCCGGATCCATTTTGGTGCATTAGTGCTGTTTCGTGCAAAACGCATCAAAACGGCAAGGCAAGGGCTCGTTTTCACTCGTTGATGTTTTGATGTAATTGGAGGGTTCCCATGGAAAACACTCAAAAACAAGAGTTTAATTGCAGACGATGCAAACCGAAATGTTCCGGAGCCGTTTTAGTGCATTAGTGCTGTTTCGTGCAAAAAGCACCATAACAGCACGAGAAGCGCTCGATTTCACTCGTTATGATGTTTTGATATAATTGGAAGGTTCCCATAGTAAAACACTCGAAAACATGAGTTTAATTGCGGACGATGCAAACCGAGATGTTCCGGAGCCGTTTTGGTGCATTAGTGCTGTTTCGTGCAAAACGCACCATAACAGCACGAGAAGCGCTCGGTTTCACTCGTTATGATGTTTTGATGTAATTGGATGGTTCCCATAGGAAAACACTCAAAAACATGAGTTTAATTGCGGACGATGCAAACTGAGATGTTCCGTAGCCGTTTTGGCGCATTAGCGCTGTTTCATGCAAAACGCACCCAAACAGCACAGGAAGCACTCATTTTCACTCGATATGATGTTTCGATGTAATTGGATTACTCCCATAGGAAAAGACTAAAAAACATGAGTTTACTTGCGAACAATGCAAACCGGGATGTTCCGGAGCCGTTTTGGCGCATTAGTGCTGTTTCAGGCAAAACGCACCAAAACAGTACAGGAAGCACTCATTTTCACTCGATATGATGTTTTGATGTAATTGGATTGCTCCCATAGTAAATCCCTGAAAAACATGAGTTTACTTGCGGACAATGCAAACAAGGATGTTCCGGAGCCGTTGGTGCATTAGTACGGTTTCGTGCAAAACGCACCAAAACGGCACGGGAAGGTCTCATTTTCACTTGTTATGATGTTTTTATGCAATTGGATTGTTCCCATAGGAAAACAATCAAAATCATGAGTTTACTTGCAGACGATGCAAACCGGGCTCTTCCGGATCCATTTTGGTAATTAGTGCTGTTTCGGGCAAAACGTACCAAAACGTTGCGGGAAGTGCTCGTTTTCACTCGTATGATGTTTTGATGTAATTGGAGGGTTCCCATGGAAGACACTCAAAAACATGAGTTTAATTGCGGACGATGCAAACCGAGATGTTCGGAGCCGTTTGGTGCGTTAGTGCTGTTTCGTGCAAAAAGCACCATAACAGCACGAGAAGCGCTCGATTTCACTCGTTATGATGTTTTGATGTAATTGGATGGTTCCCATAATAAAACACTGAAAGTCATGAGTTTACTTGCGGTCAATGCAAACCGGGACGTTCCGGAGCCATTTTGGTGCATTAGTGCTGTTTCGTGCAAAACGCATCAAAACGGCACGGGAAGGGCTCGTTTTCACTCGTTGATGTTTTGATGTAATTGGAGGGTTGCCATGGAAAACACTCAAAAACATGAGTTTAATTACGGACGATGCAAAACGGGATATTCCGGAGCCGTTTTGGCGCATTAGCCCTGTTTCATGCAAAACGCACCCAAACAGCACAGGAAGCGCTCATTTTCACTCGATATGATGTTTTGATGTAATTGGATCGCTCCCATAGGAAACACTAAAAACATGAGTTTACTTGCGGACAATGCAAACCGGGATGTTCCGGAGCCGTTTTGGCGCCTTAGTGCTGTTTCAGGCAAAACGCACCAAAACAGCACAGGAAGCACTCATTTTCACTTGATATGATGTTTTGATGTAATTGGATTGTTCCCATAGGAAACACTGAAAAACATGAGTTTACTTGCGGGACAATGCAAACGGGATGTTCCGGATCCATTTTGGTGCATTAGTGCTGTTTCGTGCAAAACGCATCAAAACGGCACGGCAAGGGCTCGTTTTCACTCGTTGATGTTTTGATGTAATTGGAGGGTTCCCATGGAAAACACTCAAAAACAAGAGTTTAATTGCAGACGATGCAAACCGAGATGTTCCGGAGCCGTTTTAGTGCATTAGTGCTGTTTCGTGCAAAAAGCACCATAACAGCACGAGAAGCGATCGATTTCACTCGTTATGATGTTTTGATATAATTGGATGGTTCCCATAGTAAAACACTCGAAAACATGAGTTTAATTGCGGACGATGCAAACCGAGATGTTCCGGAGCCGTTTTGGTGCATTAGTGCTGTTTCGTGCAAAACGCACCATAACAGCACGAGAAGCGCTCGGTTTCACTCGTTATGATGTTTTGATGTAATTGGATGGTTCCCATAGGAAAACACTCAAAAACATGAGTTTAATTGCGGACGATGCAAACTGAGATGTTCCGTAGCCGTTTGGCGCATTAGCGCTGTTCATGCAAAACGCACCCCAACAGACCGGAAGCACTCATTTCACTCGATATGATAGTTTGGATGTAATTGGATTACTCCATAGGGAAAGCCCGAAAAACATGAGGTTTACTTGCGAACACTGCAAACCGGAGGATGTTCCGGAGCCGTTTGGCGCATTAGGCTTGTTTCAGGCAAAACGCACCCAACAGTACAGGAAGCATTCATTTTCACTCGATATGATGTTTTGATGTAATTGGATTGCTCCCATAGTAAATCCCTGAAAAACATGAGTTTACTTGCGGACAATGCAAACAAGGATGTTCCGGAGCCGTTGGTGCATTAGTACGGTTTCGTGCAAAACGCACCAAAACGGCACGGGAAGGTCTCATTTCACTTGTTATGATGTTTTATGCAATTGGATTGTTCCCATAGGAAAACAATCAAAATCA